>CAJNDV010011113.1:0-32617 GCA_905221635.1 Symbiodinium sp. CCMP2456
TGCTGCCTGATGCGAGGACTCCCGTGGCCTACCCGATCTTCACTTTCCGCTGGCTGGCCATCCATGCCCTGGTGGTGCCCACGGTGTTCTTCCTCGGTGCGATCAGCTCCATGCAGTTCATCCAGCGCTGATTCATCCATGAATTTTGTGAGTGAGATCACTCAATTTGTCTGCGTAGACACACAGCCCGGCTTTCGTGAGTCGCAGAAACGAGAGAAAAAAAGGCCTCTCGCTGTTGCCCCTTGTCCAGAGAGATGACAGAGCGCCGAGGCCCGAGACCATCTTGCTCCAGGCCATCCAAGCAGGCGACACACGCCAGCAGAGCCAGGTCCGGGTGGGAAGCTGCTGCCAAATTCCTGCAGATTCTGGCCGGGCTTGATTCGTAACATCTCGGCAGGACAAGGATGTGCACACCCACTTCCGCTTCCTATGGGAAACCTACAAGGCCACGGACTGACCTCTGAGCTGACAAGAACACGATAAGGTGTCGAAGCCAGGCGTTTCCTGCAACCTCACATGAAACGAGTGTTTTCGAGACGTGCCGGAAGCTTTTCCACCCAGGCCAGGAGCCAAACGATTATTCCTTGGATTGGCACAGTAGGCAGCTAGATGTCATTCTGCTGTTTCGAGCGCCTTCAGCTCTGTCACGGCGTCTGGGGTTGCTTCGTGAGAGAACCTTTTTTGAGTTGACTGCACTATGCTGTTGCTGTGCTGTGGTGTCGATTGGCTCCTTCCAAGATGTAGTAGTTTCCGTGCTAGTCTGCTAGTGCTGCGGCTCCGAAGCCAAACTCGGGAGGGGGCCTGGCTCCTGCTTTGTATGCTGTTGGAAGGTGATCTTGGATGTGCTGAAGTCCAACAGCCGACTTGAGGAGGCTCTTCAGTTTTTCGTTCGTGTTGTAGCCAGCAGATTCAGTTGGCCACGGGTTTGTCGACTGCAAGAAATTGTCAGGAAGCATGAGTACTTGACAGGCTGAGTTTGTTTGGTGTATTTTGATCTTTGTGGGGTGTTTGGCTGAAGATTTCAGGAAGAAGGTTCTGGGGCTCAGCGAGCTGATTTGCGCTGTTGTGGTGTTCCTTGGTATTCGGGAAAATGTATGTCTCAACCGCGTAGGAACGAGGCGATTGATTAGTTTTGGCACTCGAGTCGAGATGTCAGATGGAGTTTGCTTCAGTGGTTTTTGGTCGAGGGATTTTGGGATTCCTTTGTCGGGACGTTTGCAGAATCCTGGTTAGCTTGTGCCTTGCTGCGCCAAGCACTTTGTATTGAGCTCTTTGGTAGCCCCACTGTGGCTGAGGCACTACTCTCAGGTGTAAAAGTCGTTGCGCTATCCGCCTGTACACACACGACCTTCGGGGGAACGGTTTGGGCGGGTCGTTGCGTTTAAGCGTCACCAAGGGGATTCGGAGTCTGACCAGGCATCTGCTGCTCGTAAGCCATTTTGACTTCGCTCCAATCGATGGGCTATTGGTGCTCTGGAATTGATGCCCTTAAGACCGTGAAGACCCGCATAGATCTCCCCAAGGAGGCAAGCCCCTGCCCACAACTCCTGAACTTGCGAGTCGCTGGAAGCCACTCTTAGGGAGGGCTTCGAAAGATGTGCTGCAAGAAGGTGCTGGTTTGCATGCATCATCCCGGCTCTTTTGCCGGACGCCGTATTTCTGACAGAAGCAGAAAGGAGGAACACAACATGTTTGGTAGTTTGAAGTCCTCGATTCGAACATGCAGCCAAGCCAGTTTAGGTCTCAGTGTTTACAAACCAATATCCTTTTCTCTTTTGCATACGTGTCTGCTTGGCTTCGCCAGTCTTGCGAGCAGGTCTATCATGAGACTTCACGACAAGCTTTCGAGTTCTGCCGCGCAAACACACGGCCTCAGGAGCCAGGGACTCAGGATGTAGGAGGGACTCGATGTGAGCACCGGGCCTCGGAACCAGCACAAGCTACGAACGGCCAAAGTCAGACATGGCGAGCCATTGAGTCGGTAGCACGTCTGTGCTGATGTTGTCGTCCGCAGTACAGGTTCAAGCGCCTGTGCGATATTCTCAGGAAGAACTTCCAGGCAATCGCCTTGATATTTTGTGCTGATTCGACCTGCAGTGTCCCAGTCATGCAGAGGGAGGCAGTGCCGTGATCTCATATAGACCATATCATAGCGAAACAGTTCCCTCATGTCTCCGATGGTAAGCATATCATGCGTCCTTGTGTGACTACCGGCCAGGACCTTTCCAAGCGCACCGGTCCTACTGGACAGAATCCGGTGCGCCAGAAATCTGAAGTTGATTCTAGGGCATCCAGGTCCATGTAGTAAGGTTTTGCTACATGGGCTCGGTGACGTGTCGTTCTTCTCCTGTATCAACTCCAGCAAAACACATGGCAGTGGTGTGGTGTTCTTGCTTGTTGTCGCGGCAGACCGTGGTACGATGTGCACACGTTGATCGGCAACAGTGTGTATCAGGTGCAACCCAACAACGTGGACACTATCACGAAGACTCTGGAGACGCGGGCCTCCTAGTTCTCGAGCCACAGACCCCAGCCTAGATTCAGAAAGTCTTGCGTGTAGAAAGCACATGAAAGCACAGTACCGAGGCGTTGCCGTCAAATGCAAGTTGCTACAGAGCCGCCGTCCAAGCTGAACTTTAAAGTTTCAGGGCAGCTACAGGCCATGCTCCCATGCATTCCGCACAGAGTAGCTTTTCAGAGTCGTGTGCTGCCTATTATTTGTTGGCATCGTTCTCAGTTGGCAGTTGCAAATGAGGCTAGACCTTTGGCGTGGCAGCCTCGGGACAGTCTGACAACTTGTGGACAAGTCATCGGGAGTTGGAGAGTTGATATGTTCGCAAGGTGAGGCTTACAACACCTCCTCAGAGATCTGCGATCTCATGACGGCTCTTGGAAAGGCTGTGCTGTTGATTCTGTTCAGAGTGCTGATTCTGCACAGATCCCATACTTGCATGCATTGTGGGAAGGTCAATCAGCGACCGAAGCCACACCTTAGGCCGGCAAACGTCGCTGCTAGTCGTTCTGCCCGGTGTTCATCTGTGCAGATACAGATCAATTGACTTCATCGGGGCTGTGGAATTTGGGTTTTTGGGTTTCACGAGTCATGCTGGGATTGAGTCAATGTGCAACTTGCTTGTTGGGCAACAGGTCCATGTACTACGAGCATCTCGGCCAAATCTTCTGGAAGAGCGAGAACTACCTCTTCCATGCCTTCGCTAGCCTGAAGAACGTCTTCTTCGTAAAGGTGCGAGCCAACGCCCGGTGTCTGGCTGTTTCTCAAGTATGCCGATTTTGCATTGCACACGACGACGTCCGTTTGTTTTTCGCTGCCAGGGGTGATAGGTGCTCCTATGCGGGCCGTTGTGGGTTGTGGCAGTTTCCTGACCATGCCCTGATGCGCGCTTCCTCAAGCTGGTTTGTTGTACATATTGTGAGCCTGAAGGCCGCCATAGTTCAAATGCTTGTCGCAAAAGCGAGCTATTTGTCTGTATGGGCAAGCCTTGCTTTCCCGTACTCTACCCACAGATGTATTAATTAAAGGTAAACGTCGAAAGCTAAGAGGACTGGTCACTGTGAGATCTGACCTGCGACACTACCTCAAGAGCTAGAGCCTCCGCTACAGGAGGCTTATAGGAGAGATGAAAGCTGGTTAATTCCTTGCATCATGGGACGGTCTGATGACGCTGCCCAAGGCGAGGCGAACAGTGCTGCTACATGATGTTTCCGTCGCTAGATGGTTTGCACCCATTGGCACACAGTCAGGGCATGTGAGGGCTTGACCCTGACTCCAGCCAGCACCAAGTCGAGATCTGCGTACAGCTGCGCCAGGCAATTGTCGGAGGATCCTCCTCGCGCAGTGTGCGTTACACGCCGCTTGCACTCCGAGTGGGTATTTGCCGTGAAAGGTGTGCAACCCTCGAGTGGCTGCTAAACAAGCCGTGTTTGTAGATGCTGCCGAGACTTTGCTTCTAAGGATGCCACGTCGGATGATGGTAGTGCCGCGGAAGGTTACGAGCCAGTGAGGCCGTTGAGGTTCGATGCCCTGCAGCGGCAGCAGCCACCAAGGCAGGACGCATCACACGCTTTAACTAACGCGCTGTTCGGCTCTTTTCTGCAGAAGCTGGGAGCTGGGAGGGGGCCAGGGGCGGGCGATGGCGGGCGAATGGTTCAAGCACCGAACTTTGACGGGTCTGCAGTACTAGCAGTACGGGCGAGCAGGGGGTGTCATGAGGGGGGGATCGCCGGAAACAAGAAGGCCTCACGCAGCCAGTGCCAACACAAATGGTGTTGAAGCCATGTGCCACTTGAAGACTGGCCCCTGGTCGGCTACATTCCATGCTGTTGGCAGCTTGCATGGGCATGCCATGCAAGACTGATCAATGTGGCTGAAAGTTATACCAAGACAGGTTGCTAGGGCTTGTTGTGGATTTGATCAGGTATGTTCGTGCAGCTTCGAATGAAAGCTGAAAGTTGCAACAGACCTGCAAGGCGACCAGAGATCGACAGCAGTTTAGAGGCTTGGCACGAATAGCTGGTGGATGCGGATCTATTATCACGAGTCTGGTATTCTAGCTCCTTCTGACAGCAACTATGTAACCAAGGAGGCCGAGCCTCCTCCGTTCGGCGAGAAGGGGGCTGAAGCGGGCAAGCAGACTGAAAAAGACGCTCGTTGCAACTGAAGTCTGAGATTGTTGGTCGGCAGTGTTCGATCGTGATTTCACTGAGTATGATCTACGCAGCGCTTCAGTGCCCAGGAGTAATGCCACTTTTATTTTAGCAAAAGGCAGTCAGCGATTTTGCCGAACTTCTTTCTGCTACGGGAAAGAGACATGCGGCAAGACGGGGGGGTGGGCGCGGTAGACAAGGTTATGACGTTGGAGTAACGCGACGGAAAACTTGTGGAAGTGATTTACAGGATGCCCCGCTTCCTTTCGCACAGATCGGAGTGGGTTACTCAGGCGATAACGGCAGCTGCTAGCTTCTCACCGGCCGGCAGCATGTAGGACACCAAGCAACGATCTTCATCCAGACCTCGAGCTCAATCATTGGGCGTCATGGCTTCCCATCACGGCCAGTGTTGAAAACTTGATGGCCTTGTAAATGTAAGCTATCTCACAGCGAGAGCTCCGCTTTGGGCTGGGTCATTGATATGGTTGCATCTCAGCACACATGCTTTGCTTTGGCTTCGTGAGGTGTTAGACGTCGCGTGTATGTGTGACGGCCTTTTTTCACGGGACTGTAAGGCGAACGGCAGATCCTGCAAGTTGGACCTGTCAGCGAGAAATCGCCATTCCGGAGTGCATCTGGAACTGTCGGCACTTTCACTTGTTGCGATATACGAGCTGTTTTTGGCTTCCTGTCTTGCACGGCAAGCTGCAGCTGAAATCTTGGGAATCTGGGGTGTATGCGGCAGGCCTCAAGGCCGCAGTTTTTTTTAAGGGAGCCAGGTTGGTGTATTCAACCCTTTGCAAAATCTGCTCAGATCCGTCCAACACATCCGCAAAACATGAGCTTGTCGCTGGTCCCCTCGTTTCCTCGCGCGTGAGACTCGAGTTTCGAACAGCTCAAGCGGAGCTGTTCTTGTGGAGCGCAGTTGTCCAAGGAGACTGCGGATTGTCCTATTTGTTGCGAAGATCTGGGACGATCGCCACAGGCGAGGAAGAGCAGGGCGGTGGGTTCGCGGCTCATAGACATAGCTGCAGGCAGCTTTATGCACTAGGGTAGGCGATTGTTGGGCATCGTGATGAGTCCCGCCTCGTTTGCAAGGAGGTGGGGGCTTTGACCTACCAGGGCAAGAGGATCGAGAGAGACCTGTACCACGTAGGCTGGTGCTTTCGTCTCCGGTGGGCTCACTGTCGGCAACTGCATGGCGCTGTCGTGCAGGCTGCTTCACCTTGATGCTCAGCCACAAGGGGGCGTTTTCAGGGGAGCGGCTGAAGGACCAAGACGTCTCGAAGAGCATCTTAGCATGGACAATGCAGGTTTTGGACAGACGTGCAGTTTCGGCTAAAGTCCTCGTTTCAGCCGTCTTGGAAGGACGGCTGCTTCGACAATCTCAAGATCGCCTGGGGACAAAGCCCGACTACGCGACAAGAAGTGGAGCCTCGGATACTTTCTGTTTCTTGACTGCCGGCTAGAGATGACGGCTCAGCACGTTCCCCGAACGGTCAGGATGGCTTCGTGAGTATGCCCTCCATGAGTGACCAGAAAGCCTTGATCGCGTTTCTGGACTGGAAAGGCGCGGCCCACGCACACTAGCAAGCCTGCTAAACTCTGCTAGTCTCTTTGAGCCTGGTGTAGTGCAGTCAGAAACACGTAGCCGCCCAACGCAAGCCAACGGCAGCTTACTGCAGGCACAGGGCGCTTGGACGTTTCAGAGCTTGCCACCGTGGCAGCGGTGCAGCTGCCACTACACGCAAGGGCCATGGACAATTTCATCCGCGAGAACTTTCAGGTGCGCAATGCGCATTTGGCAGCATCAGTTTGAGCAGAGGCTTGAGTCCGATTTTGCTTGGCTCAGGTGGATGGAGATGGCAATATTACGGTCGAAGAACTCGAACAGAAGGCGAGGAAATTCAGCATTTGGCATGGAATTGCATTGCAAAAACTCACTTGGATCTACATCGGTAGCATTTGCAACAACCCATCATGTCACAGTGACATACAGTGACCAGGTTTTGCCCTACATCGGGGAGCACTTCGAGTCCATTACAAATGCGAAAGAGGAGGACCCACCTATATCGGCTCTTCCGGTGCTTCTACCAAGGCTGTGAAGATCGAAATTTGATTCCTGAGTTCGCAAGCCAGCCGCTGCAACTTCTCTCGTCTCTAGTCACTCTTTCATGGGAGCCCGAACCGGAACCCAAAATAGCGGGAACCCGGACCTGGCCCGCCTGGGCGCAAGAAGAACGATATCCCCTTTGAAGGAGAAGAAGAAAGCTGCCAAGCTTCGATGTGAGCCTTGCTTCAGTTAAGAGCGCAGAGACGCATTCCATGGAGCACGCAGAATGACGTGGAGGCGGTTGCTGGGCTGGAGGCTGTGCAAGCCGGAAAGTGTTCCCGCGATGCAGCCAAGGATTTCCTGCTGATGCGACTGGACTCCGCGGTAGGGGGTACGATTGTGGCTTCGTCGACGCAGTCGAAATGGCGACCTGGACGAGAAAGCTGGCAGGCCCATGTGGTCTGTGCACTCTGCAGTTGCTTGCTCCTCCAGGGTTCAAGCAGCTCTGGACGAGCTCTCACAGTGTGTCTTGGCCGGATCCAGGGGTGATCGCTGATCCTTGGCTCGGGGGGGGATTTCCCTTTGTAGCAGTTGCCCGTGACTTGACTCCTCGCGTCAGGTGTCGCACAGGGCGACCCGATTGCTGTCGCCGTGGTCTCTCGCCTGATGACCCATCCAGAGCCAGAGGTCAGGTCCAAGGCGCCGCTGAGGGTTGACGCAGACTGCGGCTCCTCGCAGTGTGCAATAAATCCTGGTCAACAGAGAATAATGTCTGTCGTGACGGCACGGACATGCATCATTGCTATTGATTTGTTGCAACTGGCACAGGCCGCCCAGTTGCTGCCAAAGATTGTCACGAAAGGTGCAACACAGAGTGTCTAGTTGTTACATGTTCTCCGATGTGCGAAAGCATTCAAGCGCTATTCGAGCACAGACCACGATTCAAGCACTGGCCATTCAAGTGTGGGAACTCAAAGCACATGCGCTCAATGTGTTTGGATGTTTGAGGTTTGGCGATTCTACGATTTCTTTGGTGTTTGGGTTTGTGCATCCAGCAGCAAGTTGACAAAGCCTGCACCATGTCCGGCATGCACTGTCAGGAGATCCTCAGGCCCGGGTGAGGGGTAGAGTGAGCAGCTACAGCTAGAAGCGTGTGGCCCTTCGCTGAGCTGCGAAAGCTGTGATCAGGCCTTCGAGTCGCTCTCGGCAGCTCTCGGGAACGATTCGAGCCAAGTGCGCGAGCTGGTGGTGGAGGTGCTGGTAACGAGCTTCTGTCAGACTTGGAGATTGCTTTGTGGTTGAACGGAGAGCAGGTTGCCATCATGAAGACGGGTTCTGCAGCATCTGCGGCTCCTGTTTCCTGCCAAGTGCGACAAGCTGTGGGGATTTGGCAGAAGCCTGCAGGGTCTGATGAGCATCCTTAAATTTTCAGTGCAGGCTAGCAAAATACTTCAGGTGAGCACAGCAACTCCTCATTCACGCCATTTTGTTCGCGACTCGCCATGACTTGCTTGAGAGTGTCCCATCCCGTCTCCAATGCATGTGTGCATGGCGGCTGCTGCTGGCACTGCTGCATGCGGCTAAATCGGCAGTGCCCAGAGGTTGCGGTGCTTCTTCACAGGCACAGCTTTCTCTGAGGGCTCGCCTTGACAGGTTGCTTCAATTCCGGGCGTCTGGTGTTCTGCCGCAGTGAGGGCGCCGCTGAGGCACCCGCTCCGGCAAGCCAGGCAAGCCAGGTGCGGCACTGCCATGAGCCATCAGTGCACGGCAGCTTCGGCGCAGGAAAGTCTTGCTGGCCCCGAAGCTCTGAGGCTCCACGTCCGAGACTGCAGAAAGAGCACAAGCTGTGGCCAAATTCCGCCCAAAGCCAGGAGCAGTGGCCAGACCCTTGTTGTGGAGATCGCCGTGAAAGATCGGCACTTGGCAGAGTTCCTGGCCGAAAACACGATTGTATTTGTAGCAGAAAGGCAGGTGGCCTTTAATCAGGAGCAAAAGCGGGAGGGAACTGCTGAAAGCGCGCTCTGACTGAGGCGTCTCCTGAGCGGCGACTGGGAATCCTTGGAGGCCAAGCGGCGGCTGCAGCTGAAAGGCAGGCCCGGAACCGACTGCCTCATGCCGTTGCAGACAGCAGCCTCGAAGAGGGTCGCGCCGATGAGTCTCATGAGAGGTCCTGCATGCCTGCAGCCATTCGATGAAGCCGGAAACCGACGCTTGCAGACAGATATTATTGCTGCAAACAGTTTCCGGAGCCGTCATGCTTGCTGTCAGTCGGCACAGTCTGCCTCTGCTGCTTCAGTTTCCTTCCTGCTGGCATTACGCTGCCAGGAGTTTTGCAGATCTCCTTCCCGTCATTCGGGCGGTGGGCAAACTGGAAGATATCTGAGAAACACGCCAAGGATCCGGAAGCTGCGTGCTTAAGGCTTAAGGCTTAAGTGTCAGCTGGCAGGCACACTTCAGAGTGTTGCTGCAGCCCGAAACCTGAGCCACATGTATATAGTATATAGCGGCTGAATTGCACCATGTGCAGCTGTTCCTTTTTCAAGTCCGTGCGGGCCCTGACATCAATGCGCAACTATGAAGGGTCAACCGTTCTTTGGCACAGGAGGGTGGCAATGACCCCTTGCAAGGGGAACGTAACCTTGACCTGCAACTTTGAATGGAGAGATTGATGCCAGCTTGGCGAGTCACATTGGCCAATTCAGCAACCTCAACTAGCTGGGACTTAGACTGACTTAGATGCTTAAAGATGGAGGTAGCATGAAAACTATGCCTGAACAGGAGTTGAGGGGTCCGTAGTTTGTCCGACATTCTCAGTACGTGCTGAGCAGCCATGTCGTGGAAGAGGGCGCTGTTCTGTCCCTGCCTCGGGTCGGCTTGAAGCTTTTGGAAATCTTCGTGGGTTTGATAGTCCAACATCCCTGCGTCGGAGGGCTTGCCCTGCGCTCCTGTGCAACTGTGGCCAGTATTCATCACCTTGTCAAGGCTCGATCTCGTCGTGCCAGCGCTTCCAGTGATGGCATGGGAGCTCCTGCCGTAACCTGCCTTGACTGGGTAACAAACTCCAAACTGAAACCGATGTTGGTAACCAAGGTCTGAAGACTTCAGTACCGCGCCGCAGGCCGCGGAGTAGGGCTTGTGTTAAAGGTACAGTAGGCAGCAGTGTATCCATCCGCGATTCGGATGCTAGGTGGTGCCCAAGGAGGTGGAGAAAGGCGGCATCCTTCGTGTCACCTCACGGGTGTGTGGTCTTGGCCCAACCGAGGAAGCTCTCTGCCCCCCAGTTCAACCTCCAGCAGCTCTGTTTGCAGAGGACGATATCCCGCCACCCCCCTCCGACGACGAAGAGGAAGCCGTGCCAGAAGTGCAGCCCGAAGCAAGCGCTCCTTCTTGCGAGCTTCATGCTGCAGTCTGGCTTGGGGATCAGACCACTGTCGGTTCGCTGCTGCAGGGAGGTGTGGACGTGAATGCCGAAGATCTGCACGGTGTCACCCCTCTCATGCTGGCAATCGAGCTGATGCCACGATCCTCCGAGTATCTATCCATGGTGCGGTATCTCTTGGAAAAGGATGCAAATCCCCGCTGTCGCTCCAACTTGGGCTGGTCACCACTGGACGTAGCAGTCAGCTGTGGTGATCAGGGCTTAGTACGCTTGCTATTCGACGCTGCGCAAAGAGACCTGCAGCAACGCTGGCAGGTGCGTCTCGCTTCGATTGCGAAGTCGTTAAGCTTTTTGCCAGATTTCGAGTGCAGGATACGTTGGGAGTTCGAGTCACCCGTAATCCCATTGTTGAATAAGATTGCGCCTTCCGATGTGATCCATGTGCGGAAGCGTGGAAGTTGTTTGCGCCTGGACTCCACCTTGGCCTCCTGGAAGAGGTTTCGGTTTAGCAAGCGGCGAAATCTGACAATGGTTTTCATAGGTGAACCGCTGACCGATGTACCGGATAGGGGCAGAACGGCTGACCAGATGCCGCGGGGCTTCTTCATGATCAACCATGACAAGCAGTCGATAGTTGACATGACACAGAGCTTGGACGGTGAAGAGGCTGCTGCAGTTGTACAGGATCTAGTGAAAGCGGATGCGATGCAGTGGGACATGAGCATTGGAAGTGTCGATGTCACTGAAGGGACCACGTGGCTGGGCTCTCCCGCTGGGCCGTGTGATGTGAATGGCTGGAACTGCATGCGGTTCGACGTTCGAGGTGAGCTAGGAATGACCATGCGAAAGAAGGGCATGCGTATAGATGGCCTTACCTTCCAAGATTACTTCGGTCGGCCCCTTCCACCAGATGCTTGCTTGCCAGAGCTGCGCCGGGAGTTCGAAGCTGCACGCCACCAGGCACCATACATGGCGCCACAAGCGCCAACGCAGTCCCAGGTGCCCACGCCCTCGACCGAATGCTTTGCAATGGACCAAGACTCTGAGGCTGGCTCTATCCAGTCGGAGGTGTTGGAGGATTGGCCAGACACGCAGGGGACGGGGACCCAGCCAAGTGCTCTTCCAGAGACGCTTGGAGCTCCTCCGCTTCCGACAGCAGCTCCCGGCGGCGCGCCTGCGCCTGCGCCTGCGCCTGCTGGATCAACGCCAAGCAGGCCACTGGGCTCCAGAGACCGCTTGGGAACCTCCAGCCACCGGGCAGCTCGGTGGCAAGTGGTAGTCGTGTGTGGTTTTTGGCGATCGAATTAGTTGTGTCAGTTGTATAGTGGGTCGCTGCACCTTCCCACAGCTTGGAGGTGTCGGGCAGTGTTTGGTTGGCGACAGATTTCCCCATCTCCATGAGTCAGTTCACTCCCGTGCTTGATGCGCTTGCGGTGCACCACAACCCCATGAAGCGCTTGAAGGAGCGCGTGCTCGATTGTTGGGCTTGTGTCTGCAAGGTCAATCGCTCTTGTATCTACCTGTCCTTTCACCGATGCCATCGAACTTCTTGCGCAAATTCTCGTGCCTTCGGTGTCGTGTCTCTCTCAGTATGGCAATCGTGCAAACAGGTGCAGATCGAAACTGAGTGTCGAATCCGGTTGGGAACTGCTGGCAATGAGACGATGCCAATTTGCAGATGCGCAGTGAGCTTCGTGCACCTAAGCCTCCATTCCCATGCGCACCTGTTCATCCCTGGTTTCAGGAGATTGTGCAGTCAACGAGCCTGCAGGACCAAGTGATGTGTCGCACATTCTTTTGGAAGGCTGCTGCAGATCAACTTATGGTAGGAGGCTGCTGGACGTGCTCGGGCATCGGCCGAAGCGGCACTTTGGCGTGGTGACATGCATGGCTTTGACGGTGTGGTGGTTCGTGTTGTGTGTTTTTTGTTTTTTCTTTGTTGAGTTTTTTCGTTTCCCCCTGAATGGCCTCAAGCGCCGAGTCAGTCAGCCAGTCAGTCCATCCGCGAGCCCGCCGGGCAGTCAGTTGGTCAGTCGGTCAGTGCCATTCAGTCGGTCAGTCGTCCGTCGATCCGCGAGCCCGCCAGTCAGTCAGTCAGTGGGTGCGTCGGTCGGTGCGCGAGCATGCCAGTCTGTCAGTCAGTCGGGCGATCGGTCGGTTGGTCCGTGTGCCAAGCTCCGGGCCGTCAGTCAGTCGGACAGGTCCGCCAGTGCTTGAAATACAGGATGAAGCGATATCGCCAAATGAGGGGGCATGTTTAAGACATAGGATGAACCTGAATCGCCAAATGACGCGTTATTGACAAATGAGGGGGCGTGTTTAAGATATGTGAGGAACCGTTATCGCCAAATGAGGGAGCGTGTTCAAGATATGGGATGAACCGGAATCGCCAAATGAGGGGGCGTGTTATATAGTATGAGCCGGAATCGCCAAATGACGGGGCGTGTTTAGCAATATGTGAGGAACCGTTATCGCCGATTGAGGTGCGGCCTATTTAAGATATAGAAAAAAAAAGATGTGATGAGCGGTTGTTCCCAACTCGGGGGGGGTTCAGGATATATGATGAACAGGAATCGCCAAATGATGGGGGCATGTTCCAGATTTTGATGAACCGGACTCACCACATGAGGGGGAGGCGTGTGTAAGATATATGGCGAACCGGAACCTCCACATGAGGGAGCGTGTTTCAGATATATGGTGAGCAGGAATCCCCAAATGAGAGGTATGTTGAACATGTATGATGAACCGGAATCGCCAAACGAGGGGGGCATGTTCAATAAATAGGATAAACCGGAATCGCCGAATGAGGGGGCATGTTTAACATGTGCCAGGAGCCGGAATCGCCAAAATTCAATAGAGGGGGCGTGTTTAAAGTATATGGTGAACCGGAATCGCCAGGTGAGGGGGCGTGTTTGAGATACATGATGAAGCGGTGTCGCCAAATGAGGGGGCGTGTTTAAGGATGAACCATTATCACCAAATGAGGGGGCGTGTTTAACATGTGTGATGAGCCGATATCGCTAACTGAGGGGGCGTGTTTAAGATATAAGATGAACCGAAATCGTTAAATGAGGGGGCGTGTGTAGGATATATGATGTACCGGAATCTCCAAATAAGGGGGCGTGTGTAACATATATCCTGAGCCGAATCGCCAAATGAGGGCGTGTGTTCAAGATGTGATGGAGCTGCAGTTCCCTTGGTATTGCGTTAGCAAATTGGGGGGGGGGGCACCCCCAACCCCCCTGCGCTTTCTTAAGCCCTGTGAACGCACCCGCGCTTTCTTAAGCCCTGTGAGCGTGCTTTAGTGAATGTCGTACAGTCAAGAACGCCCTTTTGCCATTTGCGACTTCAAGTCAAGCACGTACATAACTCGTATAAGGCCTTGCAAAGCCCATCCTAGAAGCCTAGCTTTCCGCTTTCTTGTTGGATCGCGCAAAAGAACATCGTGCCATCAAGAAGGTAAAGCGCCTGAACTGGCACGGAAGGCAACCGGGTAGACTGGCGGGGCCAGCGGTCGGCCCGTCGGATTTACAGACTGAGTGACCGATCGATAGCCCAAGACCAGTAGGCCGAAATCCATAAACATTTTCCAAAAAAGACCTCGAATACAGCCTCAGTTGTCGCCATCCCTGTAATTTTTGCACATTTTGTATATGGATCGAACCGAAAACCAAAAAATACCTAGAACAAATAAAAAAAAAAACTGCAAGTTTTGCCCTTGTCCCAGGCCGCTGTGGGTTCGCAAGAGGGGCCGCAGCAGGTGCACTTCAACGTTCCGTCCTCACAGTTACGTGACTTACTTGAAGTGGGTGAGTGGCAGGTCTTCCCAGTTCGTGCGTCTGTACCCATCAACCTGGCGATCAGGGCCACCCTGCATTTCGAGGCTTCGGGGAATCAATTCCTTCCTGCGTGTCTATGTCGAGTCGCAGACTTGCCAAGTTCGGTGTCGCGACAGTATCGCGTGCTTTGCGAAATCAGGCCTTTTCGTTGATGGTACCGGAGGCGTTGTCCACGGAACTCTTCGACCTACCGCACAGTTACCGCTTCGTGGCACGTAGTGAGGCGCAAAAGACGGCCTCGCGGACCAAGAAGCGAATGCTCATCGCCAATCTGGCCTTGTGATGGAAGTGATGTAAGCGGGGATCGTGATAGTGCAGAAGTATGATGAAGTATGTATTGGGTAGAATGCTGCCTTCTAGCAGACTCTAGCTTGTCTCCTGTCGCTTTTCGACCTAGACAAAGATGAGATGTCGTGTGCAACTTCCAGAGAAAAGCCAGGTCAATTCAGCGTTGCATTTCCTGAATCCGATGCACGTGCTGAGTTGAAAAGCTGACTACCAGTGCCTACCACAGTGCCCTCCGCTTTCTAAGCAGAGAAGCTCTGGATGATTGAAGAACCTGAGTTGAGTCTTGCAGAGCTGGACTCAGCTGGATGCATCCTGGAGTCTTGGAGGACTGTGGCGACGGCGGAATGACTTGGGCGATGGCAGTCGGCCTGGCAAAGCTACTAGGCCCCCGCATCATCCAGCCGTGCAGGGATCAAAGCTTTCGGAAGCGGGTGGAGCGATGTGAGGACAACGGCCAGAGTACCCTCGACTTCGGGTTCTTGAGCTCGGCGCCGCAGCGTCAGAGAAGAGCCAGCCCCAACCGGCTTTTGGAGTTCTGGCCTCCGAGCCTCTTTGAGCCTCTCAGGTGCTGGGCCAGGCCTCGTGGCTCTGCTGCTGGCCGCGCGAGGCCGGACAGCGCTCCGTCCGTTTCTGATCGGCAGCGGTGCTCCCATGTGCCTGAGCATGGCCTGAAGAGCCAGGCCATGAGGTGGTGGCCACAGACGGCGCGGACTGTGTTCTGGCGAATCTGCGGAGAAACGCGGCGGAGCAGAATCGGTATCTTGACTGGAGTCTCTCGAACAGATTTCCCTAGGCCTAGGCTGACTCCAGGTTTCGGAGAGGTGCGGAGCCCATTCCGCCCAAAATCCTGATGGTGAGGTGCTGGTGGGTGGTAGGGTCAAGTGCCCGACCCACGGTCTTTCAGAAAATTTCAGGCTCCAGTCCGTCTCCGCCCCGTGAGGTGGGTTTTCTCTGACAGCCTGATGTGCTGTTTCTGGGTTACCTCTTCTTGCATTTCTTTCAGTTGTCTGTCCCCGATAACCACCTGTTTGCGTTTATTGTGTAGTGGCACGCTTAGTTCACATCATGAGTGGCATGCTTCCTGATGGTATTTAGTTCTCGCTTGGTCCCGTCGCCAATCGCGAGTCTCAGTTAGGTCCCGTTGTCCGGGTCCGGTGTTTGTCTGCAGTCCTGTTGCTCCTGTGTCTCCCGGCTATCGTGCGTGGCTGTGTCGTGGTGTACCTTCAGTCCTTGCAGCTCCGAAGACCTTCAGAGTGCAGGCACTGGGGCTTAAGGGGGCCCTGAAGGAACGCAAGACGGCAGAAACCTCTCTGCAGGCGACCATTCTGTTTTGCGTAAAAAGAGAATTATGGTGTCATCCGAAATTCTTTCATGGTTCGGCAGGCTAGCATGTGCGAGAGGTAGTATAGTGCAGTGTTTGTGATCTCGGGTTACCCTTTAATGTTGGTACATCATTGTATCTAGCAGCTAGCATATGTCCGGTACATTAGCAGGCAGGCTATCATCATTTTATGGCACGTTTCTGATTGGAGTGATGCTGAGCATTTCGCCTGACCAGTCGAGATGTTGACTAGCCGCGTGGTTCCTTGCAGATGAGAGTTGCAGAAGGATCGGTTCACGGGCTCCCCTAAAGTTATCGAATCCGAGGAATTAAATCCGCTACTATCACTGCAAGCAAATCCGTGGAACAACACGTGCTGGGGACGGGTGATGGGCTGTTCAGGATTGGTGTGCGTCGGCTGCGCTGGCACGTGGAGGATGATCTCAGGCATTCGCTTGGTGCTTTTGACCTGCTGGTGGGTGCAGACCTCGTGTTCGAAGCTCAGTTGTGCGTGGACGCATCTTGGCGATCTCGGACACCTGCTTCCCACACAAGGCACGACGCCACACAGTGCGATGCCCTTCGAGCAGTGCTCAGGGCGGTCAGGGGAGCTTCGGAGGTTCTGCTCATGGAGCGAGACAGGCGAGCCGACCGCGAGGGTAAGCATGCTGCTTTGCTTGTTTTCCGCCAGTGGCATGCTTGGAGTTTTGTGACAGCTCTGGACATCCGCTTACGTCGCGTGCCAGTGTTCAGGCTGGGGCAGGGCCGGCGATGCGCGGAGCTCATGCGCGGCGATGGCTTGGACTTGGAGCTGGAGCCCGCCTCGTCGACCTCGGCGGCGACGGGTGATGTGGTTGCTTGGACATGGAAGATTCACGACTACCTTTGGAGCCGTAAAGCCACAGTGTGGACAGAGTTCCTGCTGCTCAGATTGTGGACGGCCAGCGCAATCCACCACATCTTTTGTCAGAGATGGCTTCCGCGCTTCTGATTCGCCTCGCCTTGCCAGACCTGCGGGAAAAGGGCCGGATGGCTGTGTGTTAGAGCCGCTCGAGAGCAGGACCGGCCCGCTGCATTGTAATCGCCAGGCCCTGGGGCAGGTTTCGCTACATAATGATCGCCGCACTTTCGAGGAGGCAAGGGAAAGAATGCCAAGGGACTGTTCGGGTTTCTCAGATGGAGCGAGTTGAACGTGTCGCTGTGTTGCAAGAACCGGTGCCAGTCATGAAGGGCCATGATGCTTGCAGGTTTCCTCCCGACTGCACGATGACTCTCCCCATGTGCAGGCTGGACGGCATGTTGCTTGTTAGTCAGCAATCTGCCAAAAAGCGGCTCGAATTTCATTTGCAAGATGGACATGATGGACGCAGTGCAGCAAGTCGAAGAACAGCTTTGGCCAGGTTAGGGCCCAGATAAACAGGCCCGAAAGTTCGTAGTGAGAAAAAGATGTCGCGTGATCGGATGATGGTCGGCTGAAGTACAGGTCATCTTAATTTGTTGTGCCCGTGTGTCGTGAGCAGTCGTGACTTGTCCATTTACGAGGTCGCCGCAGTGCGAGCAATTACAAAGACCCTTGGCTATTCATTGCGTGTATACTCTGTGCTGTGATGGTGAGCAGTGAGTGCCGCATCCCAGGATGGCGAACTTCGAGGACAGTGAGACACTAGAGGTGTGGCGGCATGTGGTAACCGTGAGTCGCTCAAGATCAGTTCAGTCTGAAGTGATGCATCTGTAGCCATAGGTTCTTTGCGCTCGCCTGCGCACTGCATCAGCACCAGTACAGCGGGCGGTGCTAGAGGTGGGCTTTAGCAGCTTCAGAAAAGAGGCTTTCAATGCATCCCTTTAAATACGATTGGAATGTTGAGGCACTGCCCCATGTGGCCGCTCCATGCAGTGAGCCTGCTCTGGGCGCAGTTAGAGCTGCGCTGAAGGACCTTTCGGGTTTGCTTTGTCGCCCCTCCGCCCGTCAGTAGTTTATGATCACGGCGTCTCTTTTGCATATTCTTTGCATTGTGCTTGGCCACATGTCGCAGGAGCGCGACACAAGCGTTCAGGTGGTTGTCAGGGCCTGAGGAGCAGAGGCTGCCGGAGATGCTTAGTTTGCGTTCCCAAAAAGCGTGGCGTGGCGAAGGGTTCTGTGGAGGGTTCCAACATGAGACGATGACGTTGTTTGAATGGCATGATGCGGTGATGCTTTTGATGTGCCGTCGTCTTGCAGGTTACCATAGGATTGCAGGCGTGAGGTGGCATGGCATGGGTTTCGAAAGGTTGGTTGGCCCTTGGGTTTCGCGAGGTTGCCATCTGTGTCGCTGACGCTTGCATTGAGATTGCGAGCACACATCACGCATGCCATTCTGGCACGAGAAATCTACTATGACTCTCGAGCCCTTGCGTTACGTGCAATGTGTATGGATGGATGGATGGATGCATGGATGGATGGATGGATGGATGGATGGGTGGACGGGTGGATGGGTGGCGGGGTGGATCGGTGGCTGGGTGGGTGGATGGGTGGATGGGTTGGGGATGGGATGGGTGGAATGGATGGGTGGAGGCGGATGGGAGGATGGGTGCGTGGGTGGATGGGCGGATGGATGAACGGATGAGATGAGACGAGATGAGATGATGTTCGGTACCTTGGCCAGTGTCAAGCTTGCAGGCTACAAGAAGTTCCTTGCATGCAGATTTACCGACATATTACATCATACTACCTATCACCCTGCCAAGTGACTTGCTCAGCAATGCAGGAGGCCGTGCTCCTTTCGCTTTCGGGACACTCGTCCTCGAGTGCTGTGTTTTCAACTCATCGAAAAAGCTGAGGCCATGGCTACATTGGCTGCTCTGGCTCCCGGGCACATGGAGGCTCTCAAGGCACCTGTCGTCGAAGCATGTGGATTTCTGCGCCGGCGTCTACTCGGCGTGTCGTGTGGCAGCGCGAACAGAAGTGCATGTGCAACACAAGCTTGGGTTGCTTTACTGTGGTCTTGGCTCAGCCTGCCATTGCTGGCCTCAGCTTCCACGTCTGGCAGCATGTGAACTGTTCTCTCCCGCGGCAGTGGATTGATGGCTGTGCCATGCGCTGTGCCTGCAGCCACGGGCGACTTGGTTGTTTCCCAATAGGAAAGAGCAGAGGTTTCTGTCTGTTGTGTCTTGCAACTACTACACGTGTTTTCGCTTTTACACTGGTCTGACTTCCCGCAACGAAGCAAGACCTACATGGAAATCGCATGATATCCCGCGGACTCGTCTTGTCCTCCAAACCAAGCCCGTATTGACACGGATTCCTTCGATGATTGGAATGATGTGGAAATGCTTGGCCTTCCACAAAGCCCAAAGTCTTCGAAGCATTCAATCAAGATGCTCCAAAGAAGCGGAAAGCTCAAGATGAAAAGGGTTCAACCCCGGAACGATTGACACAATGTTAAAGAACGTCGTATGCCGGTTTTTATCGGACATTTTCGGACCATCAAGAGGGAAGCAACAAACACATGGCAAACAAAACCTCTTAGTCCAAAACTTCTTGTCAACGTCTTTTCAGCTGACGTTTGCAATTCCACGTTATGAAGGCTCCTACAGTTTTTGGTAGCGCACATATAACCCTTGTTGCACTAATGGATGTAAGAAGTTAGAACGTTCAAAACCTTGGTATCTTTGGGTTTATCTTGTGGTGCCCGAAGGTGGTGCATCCGTGTTGGGTTTGTCAGGGGTGAGGGCGAATCTGTTTGGCAAACCTCGCATACAGCCAATGTACACCAGTCCGTTTATGACAAGTACCAATCCCTAAAGTCTAAAGGATGAAGCACACCACGGGCGTTTTTTGACGATTTGATGATCGTTGTAGTCACAGGTCATCTGCTGGAAGCATCGGTCCGACATACCTTTGTATATGTCTCCAACCTCGCAATATGCTGTCATTCTAGGACGGTAGACATGCTCGGAGTTTTGATGACACCCCTGGACAAAAGTGTGATTGCACCGATCCAAAATCCCCGTAACTTGCTAATCCTTTCCAACGAATCCATTATAGAAATCAACGGACGCGGGCTTCCCACATAAGCCGCGATTCTGTTGCCGCAAGCCCGCTGCTGTGTGCAGATCTCGAGCCATGAGTCGTCAAAAAAAGAAACAGTCAAGGCGTCTTCGAGTGCATAAATGTACGTAGCAGGGCGGGATTTGTTCTGCAAGCATGCATATGCAGGATGCCCAAGTCTACAGAACAGAAACAACCTGGCCATGGTGTGGCCTCAAGCCAGCCACACCAACAAAGATACCCAGCAACCTGCCTGCAACTCCGTTGTGAGCCCGAAGCACAGACACACCAAGAGCGTTCACCGCTTATTAGAGGGCCTAGCGGCCCAGCCGAACACCGGGCTCATGGCACTCCATCCCGGGGCGCGCACGACAACCTGGGACCGGCCCCCGCTCGGCCTGGCGCGTGCCTGGGCAGTGAGAGAAGCTCCGAAAAAGCAGAACTCGTCATGCCTTGAGGAACGGAGACTCTGCTGGAGTCGGCCCGTGTCAGCCCCGCTGCCCCGGAAGTGCGGCCGTGCTTTGGAATGAGATTGACCATCAGGGTTGATACACCATGCCTGCTTTCTGATTGAGGACGCGGCTTGTCAGGGGTTCAACGCAGCGCAGTGGCTACCAAGTGCCTCGTTCATTCAGGCTGCCAGAGAACCGGGCCGACAGCAGCGGATGGACGCCGAGCCCACACCCTGCCGGCACACAGGTTCTTCTCATATGCAGTTCTTACGTGTCATGACGGAACCGAAGCTCGGGAAGGTGCCTCCTACGACCCTTCGGGAGCTTCAGCCCATACCGCTCACCAGGCCGGATGGGATATGATGGGATGTGGCATGTAAGACGGCCTGAAGGCGCCATCCTCAAGTGGTAATAAAATTCATCGGCTGCCTGGGCTGTCGGTGCATGTTCGCGCAGTCTTCGTTTCCACGTTGCTTCAGAACTGTGGCGACGGGGCCTTCGCAGCTTCAGCGCTTGGGAACCTGGTCGCAGGCCAGGCCGGCTGATCCACGCAGAATGCAGGCCCCAAACTAAACGAGCCTTAGATGTGGAGAGCTGCCCTGCTGGGAATTTTTTGTGGGACCCTGCTTTTCAGTGCACAGCGAGACCCTCGAGGATGGCACGGCAGAGAGAGTGAGAGAGGTGCCTGAACTTGGGGAGACGAGCCCGGAGTGGAGAATCTTGAACCTTGATGGGATACTCAAATTCTGCGGGACCGAGGGTTTGGTTTTTTGTGCAGCCCTGGAGGAGCGAGGATGTGGGGTGCAAACCCTCCTAAGTCCAAGCGAACCCTCGACAGAGGGCGTGCATCGACACGGGGACTCGTGGGAAAGACACAGTGAAATCTGCCTCCTGAGCCTTTTCAGTCCTGCAACAGACGGGCGTCTTTTAAGAGGTGGCAGCCCCTTGAGGCCTGATGAAAGTAAGAGGGCCGAGTGGAATTCGTTTTGGGAGGCGCCTGAGGCTGCGGCTGCTCCCTGGCCCAGGCCAGGCTCTGTGCTTTGAGAAATTCTTCCAAAGCTCTCCTTGCAGAAGGATGATGGCGCCGCAGAGGCTTGGCGCCACCGGGCTGCCCCCTGCCGTTCCCGCGCAGCCACTGCAGCGTGCAAGCACGACGACAGGTGGGCATCCAGCAGTTCCGCAACCCCTCCAACGTGCCAGCACAACAAACACAGGGGCAAGAGCTCCTGTCGTGCTCAGCCGAGCATGCACCCTCACACTGCCAAGGCCGCCCGCACTTAATGTGCCGGCCACACAGGCACGGCCAATCGTGCTACAACGAACTGGCACAGTGACACTGGCGGAATCCACCCCAGGCTTGACGGCACAGCCAGCACAACTGCCGGCTCAGCCATTGCAGCGTGCTGGGACAGTGACGATGCCGGAAACGGCTGAAAAGAGTGCGAGCGCTGCACCGATGAGGGTATTTTCTCCAGCCCCGGTTACGTCGATCGTCTCGCAGGCCGGCGGGAGAGGGAGAGAGAGAGCGCTCTGAAGCAAGCAAGCAAGAGCATCTGCGAAACGCTGTCTTAACTTGGAGGCGACATCCGCCAGCTCCGTGCGGCGCATGCCTACAAAGGAGCAGTCCGGCATAGCCCTGTGCAGAAACGTGTAGTATGCAAAGTGAACTTGACGCGATGTGAGATTTGTTGAGTCAATGTCAGCAAGCAGCGAGCGCGAGCACCTACTTTTCAGACCCTGCAGGAGGACTTGCCGGAGGTGGGTCGGCTCCTCTTTCAGTCCATGCTCGGACGTTTGGAGGCACCTTGAAGAGCAGGGCTGACCTCCTGTAAATTAAACCACCAGAAGGTGGCACCACCTGTGCAGATGTCCTTTCGCCAGATGCTTTCTTCATGTTGAGCATACTGCAGCATGAGAACCTTGCCACCTTGCTCCTTAAGCCTCAAGCTTCTTCGATTTGTGCATGGCTGTTTCTTCATGCAGCTCCGCGCCGCTGATGCCACATAGCAGTTTTCTAGCAGACGATGCTCTGATCTGAACTTGCAACACTGCAACAGGATTCAAGTCGGTGACTAGACCGTGCACTCTGCTTCTGCTCCCCTCCCTTTGGTTCTTCAGAGGGCCTAATGATTTCGCTCATTCCATGAGGCACCGGAGGAGGAGCCGCCACGGCAGCTTCGCCTGGTGATTGGGGGCTTGATGGGCTCCGGCAAGAGCACTATCTGCCGTATGCTTCGGCACCTGCTACAAGGACGCAGCGAAAACCCTCCCCTCTTCGGAGAATGCTCCGTGAAAGCAATCGGCTCAAGAGTCACCATCGCCGGCAGGAACCTGGATCAACCAGGACGAGTTTAGCAGTCAGAAGAACGCCAAGAAAGCCTTCCTCAAAGCGATCCTTGGATTTGCAGACAAAAAATTGGAACTTTTCATCTTGGCTATCTGATGCGTGACGTGCAAAGTGATTTTGTGGTGCCATTTTTGTGGCAGCTTCGTGCATCTGCGAGGATAGCAGAAGCAGCGGCTGATGATGCCGTGGCTGTTCTGCTTGTTGACAAGACACTGGGTAGCATCATCTCCTCTCTCGTTCGGTTTATGTGTATGTCTATGTTCCCTGCCTGCAGCACCCGAGCTTGCCGCTCCCCGTCCCTTGGTCTCATGTGCAGCGCACAGTCTTCCAACTACTGAGTTTGCTGAAGGATCAACACCGAGCGGCAACATCGCAGTGGAATTGTCCAGGAGATGCGAAAAGGACGTCCAGGTGAGATGCACTGTATTCTCAAAAGTTTAAGGATTCAAGACGAGCGAAAGCATGCTTACGATGTTGTCCATGCTGGTTGCAATCTGGAACCAATTTGGAGCAGTTCAAGCTGGGAACCTGGTTGACCTTGTGATAGGTGACATTGTCTATGTCCAAATCAAGCATCCAGATGATGCGACAGACCGCTTCTGTGCTGATGTTTACTGCAGGAAATTTAGCCACGCTTGTAGACTTTGTTGCATCGGTCCTGAGTCTTCAGCAGAACACCTAACCAATCTTCTTCTGGATTTCGTTTCTGCTTCTTGCCAATCCAAGTGTGGTCCATTCCCCTCTGTTCATGGTGGCGTTGCTTTTTTCCATGAGGTTGGGAGAACACCCTGAGTTGGTGCGAAAGCCGAATTGCCCGGCGTGGGTCTGGACATCGTGCTCTCCTCGAGAAGCACAAGTCTACATATGCCGTGTAAGGTGTTGATTGTCAACCATGTGTGTTTGAGCTGCCTGCAGCTGTATGAACAGGCACCTTGATGGCAGACAACCCGCAGCTGCGTTCCATACTGCAGCGGACTGGGCATGGGTGAGGGCTTCGGGGTTTCAGGAGTAGGCATTGCTTTGTTCTGCTTCCTGTTCCGACTGCCGGGTCCGGGCTGAACAGGGCTCTGGACGTGCCGCTCTGGGCGCCTTGTTGGTCAGCGCCAGCACCAGGACAGCTCAAGCCGCGGAGCCCCTGAGCAAGGAGGACTTGACACACTGTGCGATGTGTGCGAGCTGAGTGCGCTTTGAACTGCAGGAAGCCCGAAACTTTGCTGCCACACTACGTGTCAACATGGTGCAGACTTCCATTGTGCAGGCTCGGCCATTGCAGAGTTTGTGGGCCCGTGAATTTGTGTAGCTTTGCACTGCCAGTGTCGTGGCAGGTGATGAAATTGCTGCAGGATCTGGACGATGCCTGGCTATGAGTGAGTTTTTGTGATTGGAGTCTAGAGTCTTTGTGCAATTACTCTGGGAAGCAAAAGGGGCTAGTGTCGTGACGCATGTGCTAGAGCAGTGCCGTTCCATGACTGTCCCTCCAGTCATGAAAGGCAGTCTTCGGGCAGCGAGCAACAGTAAACAACTGAACCGGCGGCTTTCCGTGTTTCGTTTTCATCCCCCACTCAGCCGTCGTGAGGGTAAGGCCGAAGATATCGCAGTAACCTTAATTCTTTTCCGATCTCTGCTCAATGCCACTGACGCTCGTGCAGAGTCGAACAAAAAGTGAGGCCTAGAAGTCTCTCTGATAAAGACGTACGCCATGCAAGAGCACAGGAGGCCGTGGCGCCGTGACGTCGAACAAGGGCGGTGCATTTCCTGGGTGGATTCAAGTGAGCGTGCCAAGGAGGTGGGGCTCCTGGAGCCTCGCTTCGAACTGGCTTCGCTTCTGCAGGAGCATCGATTGCTCCAGGCACAGGACGTCCGGGACCAAGACGATGTTTTCGACGCTGCGGGTAATGACGAGCCTGCCGAGTTCAGGCCGCCAACAGGGCGGAGTGGGAGTTGGCGGCCGCAGCCAGCAAGGGCAAGGGCAAGGGCCAGAAGGACGAAAGCCCGCCCCGACCTTTGACAATCCTGTCCTGCTTGCTTGAGATGGGCTACTGATAGTCTGAGGAAGGGCCCTCCACCGGTCTGGTACTGGGTGGTGCAGCTCGACGAGGCGGGATTTGGACTTGGGGAGTTGGTCGATTTGGATGGCCCTTCGCCGATCGCGACTCAAGAACTTTTCATTATTCTATACTGTCGTAGATTGTTGCTGTCTCTGTCACTATTCAGAAGTTGCTGTGATGGGCCGATACTGGCTGAAGTGACGAGTGCGGTGTCTGCTCAGAAAAATTGAGGTTCTTGTGCCGTGACGATTTGTCCTCAGATTGCTGAAGCCAGAGTGTTCGGTCATGCGAACCGGTGCTGCGAACTGGTGCCTAGCGTGTGGTGCCGTCACGATTCGTGTTCCGAAATCCTCTCCGTGATCTCTTGGCCTCAGGAGTTTTGACGGAGTGTCCGGGCGCAGTGCGCGCGTTGTGGTCTCGAAGTTCGTAGATGTTGGCGACGTCTCGAAGTCGTGCCGCGGAGAGCTCCTGAATCCTCTGAACCGATAAAATGGCGGGAAGCTTGTTGGTCGCGCTGCACGCTTGTGGCGCTGCTTGTGGCGCTGTGATGATTCGCGCACGGTCATGACTCTCCATGGTCACCAGTACATTGGGGAAGCAGTATTGTCGTGGCAACTGATCCCCCCGGCATGAAAACCTGAAGCTACTTAGAAGGGTCATGCCAGTGGAAGGCATCCTCCGAGCTTCTCCTCAAGCGCTGGGAGCAGCAGGAGGTGGTCCTGGGGTGAAGGGAGCAGTTTCGAATCAGGGGCTGGTGATGTGGGCGCAGGGTTGCTTGGAGCCAATTGAAGCTGTGTTCTTGTGATGGCCGCATCATTCTCGGCTTCTGCAAGGATTATGACACGGCGGTAGCCTCCGGCATCTCGGTAGCGAAGGCAGGCCTTGGGTCCGCAGCGATTACACACGCCTCGTGCCAGTTCTATTTCATAGCACTTATGCTCGTTTCATTTTGGGAACAGTCTCGTCCGTTTAGCTGAAGGCACTCCTCAGCAGGGGAAGCCCCTTAGTTGCCTGAGCCACGCAGCCCCTCGTGGTAAGCTCGAGCAGTCGCAGGAGCATCATGTCACGCTGCTGTATTTGGGTGGCGGCAAGGACGAAGAAGTTGCTACAAGGTCCGCGTGTGTCATCTTTTCCTTTCGCAGTGGTCGAGGGCAGCATGGCCACGCTTGAGCACTGCACGTCTGCAAAGAATAAGGGGTTTATATAAACCGATTTGGTACTCCAGCAGTCGACCTCACGACCATCGCCTTGCAAGGAACCCGAAGTTGGAAGGGCCAGCCCATGTTGCTCAACTGCGGGAGGAGTTCAAGCGGCGTGCAGGCAACAGCTTGCTGCACATCTTGCTAGTGGTTGTAGGGCTTGCAGGGCCTAGGCCGCCTAGGCCTAGATGCCTGGAGCACTTGACACTGATGATTCCAGACGATCTGAGGGGAGAAGGTGGACCTTGACGTGACGAGCATCGTCTGGGAAGAAGGTGCCGACCTGCACTGCATACTTCGGGGCTTCGGGGGCTCTGTTTATAGCTTCGTTTGGAAGGTCGCATTGCCGCAGCATCTGTCGCGCTGCGTGGCGGCATTGACCAGCTCTGTGCGTGCCCCGGCTGAACTGGTGTACGTGGATGCATTGACAGCTGTGCCCGTTCGGCCTCTTGATCAGCAGGCCATATCAAGAGTTCTCATGATTTCTCATGTTACTTCCTTGATTTTTGGGCAAGAGTCGCCGAAACGAAGGAACGTTCACCCCCACATTACGCTGGGGACAGCCGCCCGTGTGAATGCAGTCAAGAGCAACGAGGCTGCCGCTGACCGTGGGCCTACGTTGCGATATGCGCGCGAGAAAGTCTGCTTCAACAGGTGCTTGCCCGCCGAGCTGCAACGCTAGACTTGCAGTCGGGCCTGCAGGCAGGAACAAGTTTGCGTGTCTCCGCCGCTGACCCATTTTTTGTCAAGAACTTCCCCGAGGCATGGCTGCAGCAACTGAGTCTGGCACAGCAGCACGACAGATTTCGGTTTTCAATTTTTGGTGCTTTAGCAGGCTTATGAGCTCAGGTATACGGAGCGCCTCGGTGCTTGGTGCCTGCAGATGGGTGCAGCCTCGCCAGAGGACACCCGCGCCCTGCTGCCTCGGCATTTCCCGTCTCTGGCCCTGACCTTGCCTTGGTTGCGCAGGAGCTCGCAGAGTTCGCATCGGATGCGGCCGCAGCGATAGAGACCGACGACCCTGAGGCTCAGGCCACGCCGGCCAAGCGAGCCACGCATGCGGACCTTACAAGGACAAGCTAAGCGTGAAAGGAAGAACCGAGGCTGATCCGAAATTCGGGCAGAAGTGCAACTGTGGCAGGGCCGTGTGGCGGAGGTGCTGAAGAGCGCCGTTGAGAGGCCGCTGCAGGAGCTAAGGCTCCTTGAAGCAAGCTTCGGGTCACGTCTCCCGCCCGTTGTCGAGATACGGTGTTCGGCGCTTGGCTTGGCAACTGAGGCTAGCCAATCCATTGCAGCTGACTGGTGTCATTCACGGAGTGTCTTTGAAGCGGCATTGAGTGGTCAGAGCTGCTAAATGTGGAGGGCGCTGCCTCTTGATGCGCGCCCATGGCATTTCTGTGCCGTAGAATCATTTTCCAGGTCCAGACACGGGCAATCGCAATCGCTTGCATAGAAAAGTGCACGATGCGGGTGTTTTGGGTGCTCTCTTGGCCTTGTCGCCTGCGCTATCAGTCGCGTCGTGACGTGAATTCGTCTACTCAGCGTGGGAATTTCCGCGAGGCCCGAGGCTTGGCCCGAACAACAGGTTTCGCTAAGTTTCGCTATGCAGTATGGCCTAGATTCCTGGATGCCACAAGAACGAACATCTGCTAGGATGTTGGAGCGTATCGTTACATTATGTTACAGTGCCGTGCGTTACTCCGGAAGATAATGAGAGTGGAACTGTCGGCTGCAGCTTCCTGACTTAAATTGCGATGGCCTCACCAAGGTGATGGATGCCAGCGTGCCCGATTCTTTGTGAGCTTGCTTCTGAAAGGATGATGCAAGCGCATCATGTCCATATTGCTCGACTTCATTGGCTTTGCACAGCGACTGCCGACCCGAAATGCTGATACGGGTGATGCAGCGATGCATCTGAGTCACTGTGTCAGCGACACTCCAGCATTGTTTTCCTGCGCTTGGTCACGACGAAGGAAAAACTGCTCGAGTGTCGCTATCACAGTGAGGCGGTGAGGTATTGCAATTCCAGGTGACCACAAACACGCGCAGCAACGAATGCACGGTGCTGGCGCAAGAGGTGAAGGCACCGGCCTAGCGCTGTTCGCGGAGCAGACTTTTGAGGCCAAGAAGGAATGTGTCAAGGCGCCGGGCACCCCTGAACAGATGGCAGCATTCAACCGGCGCCACACAGGGTGTCCCGCGAAGCTGGAGGAATGCTTCTTTCTATCAACGCGGTGATGCCGAGCGGCTGTGACGATTACTTTCCGGCATATCTAAGCAGCACAGTTGTTTTCTGCCCACTTGTCGCACGCAGAGTTGTTTCATGTCTGCGCAAAGCCTGATCGCGGACGATGCCTGGAAAATCGCAGCCACATCAGATGTGCTGCATGTTGTGGCCGTTGTGTCGCAGAAAGCTTCACTTTTTGGCCAGCAATTACGATCTCAAAGGGCGGGTTACTTACGGTTGCCGCGTTCAGAGAGTGCGCAGAGTCTGGCATTCTCGGAAAGGGAGACCTGCGGCTTGCCACGGGCAATGCAGCCGTTTTGCTTGGGGACAGTCTTCACACCGAGCTCAGAGCTCCTCTAAAGAAGTGGAGCCGTTTTGATTCGCCGCACATCAAAACGCCAGGATGCCGAATCCTATCTCTCAGACGACGAGGCCCGATCCGGTCTCTTCGAGGGTTGTGGGTCGCTGGGGAGACGCTTTTGCCAGGGCTGAGACGAGTTCTATTTTCGCCCAATCTATAGACTATCTACTTATAGTGAAATCTTGCGGTACAAGTAGTACGTATACCAGTAAGTACTTGTAGTGCGATGTTGCCGTAGACTTGCCAAGTCTCTCTGCGGCCCTCGACTCATCGACATGCTCCACTGAAGGCTGCGCTCCGACGAGCCGCCCTGTTGACCGTGGCGGCACTGCCACTTGGCTTTGGAGCTTCCCGGTGACTTCCAAAGTTTCATCCGTTGAGGAGGAACTGCCGACAAGTAATTTGCAGTGAACAACAGACTACAGTGACTACAGTCCGACAATTCCAGGCGTGGGCAAGATTTATCTTCTGCCCTATAAGGTCCGCATCCATGGGTGAAGAAGGTCGAGCTGCCGGCCTCCCAGTATCCACTCTGCTTGCAGCGGAGTAACGCTTCTTCATTCTCAGCTCATTTGTTCTATCTTGGCTGCTGGTGGCTGATGCAAGGCAGCCCTCAGCTATGTGCTGCAGAGGCAGTGATGCGTGTCATGGCTTGTCGCAAATTGGGCGAGCAGCAAAGTAAGAGACTTCGCGACACTCTTGCATGAAACGTCCGTATGGAAGTCATGTCATCATCGCCGTTCATGTGCATGCATCGACACCTGCCAGGGTACAAGACTCGGATGCAGAGATGCGTGCCGTTGCGATGCAGGGGCCGAGTGCTTGGTGCCCGTTCGCCCGAGAAGTGTGATGTGGTCGGAGCTGTGGTCTCAACGCGCCGGTTCATGATGCGTCTCCCTTGCCGTCGCACTCTTTACAGTAACCACGCGCAGCGGCGCAGCGTTCAGCATCACCTTGCCGGCAAGGCTGGCGCGTCTGGCGGATCCCGGCGACCGCAGTGCTCTGAGCCGAGTGCAGGCCGCTCTCAAGGAGCGGCGCGCTTTCTCCAGGTAGTGTGAATTTTCGGCTCAGGCACGTGGAGTCCAAGAAGTTATGCCAGTTATGCATAAGCAGCACAGCTTCGGTGGCACTTGCACAGGATAAATCCTCACCCGTTCGCCGCGAAGCCCTCCGGGCACTGCAAAGTTTAGCCCTGCCCTCGGTCCCCCAAACCATCTGCTTGAAGATGAGCGTCGCTCTCTTTTCGGTGTCTGCGTGTGTCCGGGTTGGGCCAAGGCTGTCACGGTGGACAAGCGCCTGCTTCGAACTGTGACCAGTATTTCCGTTAACGATGCTTGGCCCAAGTGCGCGCTAGCGCACGCGGCGGGTGTGTGATGTGCCTGCCTGCCTGCCGTCTGTCTGTCTTGTCTGTCTCATCTACCTGAGGATAAAGACCTGATTGTCCGCAGGGTGGCCGAAGAGGCGGGATTTGAAAGGATCCAGCGAAATTGAAAGAAGAAGGATGGAGGGTCAACTTCGCATATATCAGCGGCAGGTCCTTGAAAAACTCCAAGGGTGCCCGTCCTCTCGCAGGTTCTGTGCTTTCTGTGCGGATGCCAAGCATTTTCAAGGGAAAGGTGGACACTTGATGCACGTGTCAGGGAATGTGTTGGTCCACCATTCTGCAGGTCACAGATATTGACATCCTTCTGGCAACAGCCACTGGGCAAGCAGCGTGAAGCCTTGTGAAAAAGCAATCTAGCGACCCCTCCCCGTGGGCTCAGAATAGAAGGTTTGTATAAAATTATAAAAGAATGTTGCCGGCCTGCACTTCCTTGCCCAACTGTCTGCCCGGTGTCACCAGTACGTTCTCAGACAAATCTAGTGTTTTGCGAGGTTGTACGCCACGCGATTGAGCTGTCTGGCTTTCCGGCCCTGAGTGTCTTCTGATGCTCAGTAACCGCACAGACTGCAGCGAAGGTTTCTCCGTGTTACGAAAATGTCAGCCAGCCTTTTGAAAGCCTCCACTGCAGACCGTAACCCTGCAATGTGGGCTTCGTCCTAGCTAGGTGGGAGGCAAAAAAGACCGTAGCCCAATGGGTTTACATCTTGAGTGGCCGTGGAGGGATCACACGGGCAGAGGTTGTAAATGGTTGTAATGCAAAGCATAGCCGAAGAGCCCAGGGCCCGTCGTCCGATGCTCCCTTTCTTGGTGCGACCTACACATGTGATTGTCCGAGACTGCCAGCACATCCTAGGTAATCACAACGGTTGCAACAGCTTCAGGCCTTGTGGCAATGTCAACGGGGTCCTGCCATTAGCCGGCGAGCCGGCTTTGCAAAGAAATGGCCCGGACCGGACTGAGATTTTTAATATCACCTATGCTTCCCTTGAAGAGGGCAAGCGTTCGAGCGTGCTTCATGCCAGTAGCAGCAGCAGCACTTCAAGAAGACACGAACTCTACCCAAAAATATTGCTCTTGTTCTTGTGTGCCGCCGCGGTGGTATTTCATTTCAGCTAATTCAGTTTCAGTCGCAGCAAGCGTCAACAAAAGGCGCAGGGCGCAGGGCGAAAAAAAGGTGTCGCTGTCCGAGAAGGCTTCTCTCTGCGTTCTGAAACGGCAGGCATCTTCACTCCAACATTCGAGAAAATGAGGTTTCGGAACTTGAATTGAAACCATCGCTGGCCGTTGAATCTGTTAGTGCTTTGTGATGTCCCATACCTGCTTGAAGCTTGTCTGCATCTTGCGCAGCGCAGGGAGCGAAGCAAAACATGCCGAAGAGCGAGTCTGGACCTGAGACGGATGCAGAGCACGGCCGAGGAACAGATAATACATCCCGTGCAGCTGCGAAAGTCCTCAGGTTGGAGCTCCTTGCCTCGCGCGCGGTGCTTGCCATGCTTTGTGCTCTGGGCCTAGCTCAGCTTCACAGTGTGGTGCTAGAGAGATCTTCGCGGCATTTCGCCACTGTGCAGCCTACCTCACTGCAGGTTCCATTTCAAGAGAACTCGGACATCCAGGCTGCGAGAGTTGAGCAACTTACGGGATCTTACAGCCACGAATCCAGTAGCAGGATGACGTGGAACTCCTTCGAAAGTTTCGCCCGAGCTTGGTTATGCTTGGCTCCAGAGCACGACGAGACACCAGCAAGCGACACACGGACTCACGGCAACTCGCAACGGGTGCGATGGCTGCTGACATGATACCGTACCAGGGCCCCGGCTGGGCGTTGCCACATGTTGCCACATGTCGCGCCTTGCTCGCGGCCGCAGCGCTGCTCTGGTCGTGCATGGCGCCGGCTGGGAGCAAGACCCGCGGTTGCAAAGGGAGAGATTTTGAAGCCCGGGCAGGAGTCGAAGAGTCTAGAATCGACGTATTCAACACTGTTGGGCCGCCTGGTGGCAGCCACTGAGGCCAATGGAACTTACCTGGCAACTGCTGCAGAGTACCAGGGCGACATGGTCTACCAGAACAGACACTTAGCTTGACCTGGGCATGTGAAGCGACCCAGGCACAGGTCCGTCACCTCAGCCACACGAGGCCACAAAGCATAAACGAGGCAGGCAAGGCTTCAGACGGAGCCATGCTCCCGAGCTTCTGCTCGGCAAGCTCAGCTTGCACCCGCTTGTTCCTGAAGCCTGGACTGCGTGGATTGGATTTTTAGAGAGACTGTTGATCGATCTTCGTTCATGCGTGAGGAATTAGTAGCTTCACCGAGGGAGAGAAAGGGATCGTGAGCTTCACCGAGGGAACCTCAGGCGACTCAGGCTGAGCCTTAGATCCGAAGTGGCGAGGCCAAGGCTTCCTTGTGAGCTGCGAGCACCACGCGGACACCTGGCAAGGCCCGGCTTCGCATACTTTTCCCTTGATCAACGAAGCTCTGGGAGAGGCTGGATCCTGGGCCTTGGCGGACATCCACTCTACGTGGGCGAGCCTCTCGGCCTATGAGCATAGGCACCTGGCAGCTGATGCTCGCCGGCGTGCTGGGAGACTCTCTGCCCTAGCAGCGATCCTTTCACCGGCAGGTTGAATCGTGCAGTTACGTGCCCCCCAGTTCGGCTTCAAGCTTCGGATCTTAGAAGGTTTGGCTCGGTTTTGGGCTCGCTTCGTTCTTAGTGGCCGGGGTCCGGGTTCAAGGCAGTTCTGGGTCCGGTTCTACTTTGACGGCGGAGGCTCGAACTCAGGAGGAATCCCAGGCACGAGTTCCGGAGAAGGCTCCGAACGAAATTGGCTAGCAGGGACCACTCGCGTCCTCCAAGCTAAGTTTGGGGGGTTCCCCAAACACGTTTCAAGGGCACCTCTAAACTTCAGAAACGCTACGACCTGTCAGCGATATACCCTCATGCATTCGGGCCAAGAAACACACAGTTTCCACACCGCTTGGGGCCGAACACGGCAGTGTTTCCACATGCTTTTGGGCCAAGAAACACA
>CAJNDV010011113.1:47319-60775 GCA_905221635.1 Symbiodinium sp. CCMP2456
TAGGAGTAGGAGTAGGAGTAGGAGTAGTTAGGAGTAGGAGTAGGAGTAGTAGTAGTAGCAGCAGCAGCAGCAGTATTGTGGTAGTGGTAGTGGAGTGGTAGTGGTGGTGGTGGTAGTGGCGGTGGTGGTGGTGGCGGCATAGTGGTAGTAGTGGTAGCAGGAGTGGTAGCAGTGGTAGTGTTTGTAGGGGTAGGGTGGTAGTTGTAGTAGTCGTCGTCGTAGTAGTAGCCGTAGTAGTAGCCATCGTAGTAGTAGTAGTAGTAGTAGTAGTAGTAGTAGTAGTGGTAGTAGTGGTAGTAGTGGTAGTAGTGGTAGTAGTGTAGTGCTGGTGGTGCTTTTAGTGATACTGGTACTGGTGGTGGTAGTGGTGATAGCAGGCGGTGCTGGTATCAAGATTCCACTTGTCTTGCGCATAGATGTTTTTTTATATCAGTGTTCTTATGTTTTTTGATTGACCTTAGTAGAGCCTCTGCAGCTGAATACTTGATGCATGGCTGCGCATTCAATAACAGTTGGCGGTTCCATGCAGTGTTCGGCGACCCGCGCCACCCCGAAGGTATACTTCCACGAAAAGTTCCTGAACGAGTCCTGGGAGTCACGGTGGGTCCATTCTGAGCAGACAGGCAGGACGCTTTTTTCACACAGGTCCTCAGGATAGGGCCGGGCTCCTCGGACTAGATGGACGCGGGTAGGATGGTACCAGTATCGGCCAGCAGAGCAAGCTTGACCAAGTGCGACGTCGGTCTATGACGCTTTCGAAATGACTGTGGGGAATTCTTGGGATGCAGAGTCGGGAGGGCTAGGGACTGACGAACATCCTGTTTTATTTTTGCCCCTTTAGAGAGGCGTGGCGCCATTCGAGTGGTCGGCCGGGCAATGGTTTGCCAACGAGTCCGAGCAGCGAGGTGCTGCATCGACCACACCATAGCCTCAGCCAGAAGGTGTTTATTTCAGTCTTCTTGCGACTCGCGCAATGACAGTGCAGGGGTTGGAGGGGGCAGTGATTGAGCGTCCGGGAGGCTTGAGGACAGCAGCCGCCCTCCAGCATCATGCCATCTCTGCGAAGCTGTCTCAAAATTTCTCCAACCGAGGAGGGACCAGCAAGTCAGAGTGCTGTGGAGTCGTGTAGTATTTTTTGGCAACTACATGCAAGACGCCAGTTTAGAACAAGTTCACTTACTTAGATAAAGCTCAAGTTAGTTATTGAGATTCGAGGAATGTGAAACTTGAGGCTTTCCCGAAAGCTGCAAGTCTGGGTGTTGTACTTGGGTGGAAGGTTGAAGTGCATCAGCTCTGTCTTGTGGGCTCGTGGGCTGTTTTGCGAGGCCGCGATCTGGTGCTGCAGTTCACGGTCAAACATGAGATGCTTCGCTCGAATTGCTGCCTCGTGCTTTGCAAGCAGTGCATGCCATACTGCGATGTACTGCGCTGAGGAATGAGGATCTATCATTTTGCGGAGGTGGCTACATCAAGCTGATGGGCAGTGACCTTCACCAACAGTCTTTTGGGCCTGACTCGCCCTACAAGATCATGTATCTCGGATGGTAGGTGGTAGCATGTTGCTGCATTTTCTCACGGGGCCTTATCCTGAAGCAAATGATTGTTGAACTGATGATGCAGTCGAGACATGCTCCAGCAGCTTTACCCAGCTCTGTTTTCGACTTGCCAGGTTCGGCCCGGACATTTGTGGATTTGAGACGTCTGTGGTGCACCTGGTTTTCAACTGGAAAGGAAAGAACCTGCGCAGATCTCCTGAGATTTCCCTTGGGTATGATGACCGGGACTCCTTTACGCATATCTTCACTTTTCACTTGAAGCCTGACAACACATACAGCGTCTTTATAGACATGAAGGAAAAGTCCTCGGGCGAATTGCATGCTTTCTGGCCTTTTCCCAACAAGACGATCGACGATCCGACCGACCGAAAGCCGGAGGATTGGGTTGAGACGCGACGCATTGTGGATCCTGAAACTTGGCGGTTCACAATCTGTTTTGGCGGGAAGCATGCCTATAGACACCAGTCCGAGAACTCTGCTCTTCCCCGCCTTTGTTGTCTCCTGACATCCGAGGATGTACAGAAGCCAGAAAGCTGGGTGGATGAGCAGCGCGTGCCGGACAGCACGGCATGGAAACCTTTGGAATGGGACGACGAGGAGGACGGCTGCGTGGGTCATGCGACATAGATGAGAATCTGTAGGGGTGCACAAGGTATTCGAGGCTGTGCTCGTCGGCTTCCTTTTGTGCTCCCTGCGGAAATGCACGAAATGTAGAACTGCGAGCTCATGTGGGGATACGGTCACTGAACTTGGCCCTGGAATTTGAGCCTCTGCAAATTTTAATATCCCGCGGCCAATGCGGCCAACCGCGCCATGGCAGTTCAAACAATGTCGTCACCAGTTCCTGCATCCCACGCAATTCCCCTGATGCATCATGAAGCTGATTGGGCTGCTTCGCCGTGCGCGCCACTGTCTTGCCGCGCCAGAGTTTCTTCTTGATCTCGTGAGCTTTTCCGCTAGTGCTCTTCTCTCGTTCTGGCCAGGACGGGCTGTTCGAGCCGCCCTTCATCGACAACCCGCTTTATCAGGGGCCATGGTTTCCTGCTATGGTGCCTCGGCAAAAGTTGACTGCTGCAGACTGTGCTGACATGCTCTTTTGCTGCACTGCGCATCACTGCGCTACCCCATTGGTCATCGGCTGAGGTGGACAATCCATCTTTTCGTGGTCAGTGGAGGCCAAGTGGAACAGCCGAAGGAAAGCGTATCGCCGGGATTCCCCACCATGAAACGGCAGAATGCAGTTGATTCTGATGTAAGCGCAATGCCGGAATTGGACGCAGCCCTTCTCAATCCGACCCAGAGACCTCAGACTTGCGAGGCCTCGGCAGCGTGGAAACCCGGAGTATGACCCTCGGGTAGCAATGGAGGCCTCTGTAAGACGCCTTAGACTCAGGATGGTTTATCGTGATGTCTCGAGTAGGGGGCTGGCTTGACGGACATCCAAGGAGGAGGAAGTGTACTCCTACACTGACCTCGGGGCGGTAGGCTTCGACCTCTGGACGCTTAGGCTTCGATTAGAGGGCGATGTTGCCCAATGTTGCCCAAATCCCTCTGTCTGGAATCTGTTTCGACAGCCCTTGGCCTTCGCATAATATCGGATCTGTGGTACTGGTATCTTTGTATGACGATCGAGTAATGTAAAGGACAAGGGGCCACACAAACAAGGACGGTTCACGAGGGCTCCGTTTTCGACAACATCCTCCTCTGTGATTCGTTGGACTTTGCCAAATCGGAAGCGACAAGACTACAGGAGGGCAGTGAGAGCAGACAGTCGCCTGGGCATCCGTGGGAGATTTGTTCTTTCTTCTTTGCTGTTCCGTTGGCAGCGATTCAGGAGCTCTTCTCCAAGGAGAAGGAAGCCCGCCGCAAGTGGAAGCAGCGGGCTGGGGATCAGGAGGTGCACTCTGTTGGTCTGTGCTGGACAAGCTTGTACTTGTATCGAAATTAACTGTAGATAGACGTGAAGATGGAGGTGCGCAATATATACATACGCACCGAAAGCACGAACAGCGCTGTTGATGTTGTCCGTGCAGCTGCTACGGAGCAGGTTCCTGCAAATGACGCCGAGCTTGCAGAAGCAGGTGTTTGGGAAAGGGAGTTCTGACATGCGCGACACAGTTCGCATGGTCAGCATTGGCAAGGTTTCGGTGAACACGGAATGGAACAATGTGCCATCCATTGGAACTACGAGTTGTGAGCTCGAGCACAGCATTCGACCGAAGCCATCGGGAACGTGAGAAAGGACCTCGAGCCTCTGTCCAGCTAGGAAAAAGCTGGTCAACGATGGATGCTCTCAGAGACCCGCAGCCTGCAGCTTTCACGCACCTGCTCCACCCCTCGGAGACAGTTTGGCTTTGCGCTCTCCAAGCAAGCTTCACTCGCGGAGCCACGAAGACGTTCCTCAGCTCGTTTGCCGACAGAACCATCGTTGTCGAAATGGTCCAAAAGCTGAAGTGCTCTGCATGCTTCCGCAACACATTCTCACATCCGAGAATTTTCAGTCTACTTGGCTCAGTCTCCCTTGGCTCAGGTCAGGAGCGCCAGAAGCGCGAGAGAGAGGAGAAGCGTGCTCTCGAGGACAGCTTTAGGGTTCCCGGCCTTTGCCTGGGTATGCGGGCTCGATGCCAGAAGCTTCGGCGGGAGTTCGATTTGAGCAGCAGTGAGTGCCTGAAATTATGTTCCGGTTGGCCCAGCACAATCACAAAGTTTTGGATGCTTGCAGTCATGAAGGTGCCTCAAACCTCGCCTGCTTGTCGAGAGAGATTGCCTAAAACTTAACAGATGGGAGCGGAGACTAGCCGTGAAAGTGTGAGAGTCACAGCTGGCAGGAAGCTCGCCGAAAAGAAGACGAGGAACGCACGCAACTCAGTTCAGAGATTGACTCCGGCCGCCGCAGGATCGATCACTTATGTTCAGGCACCTGTCGTTTGGAATTATGTGCTCAAATCCCTTGTGAATGCTATCGAGCTGTTTGTTAGCAGACAAGCCAAGTTTTCGAGAGCTGAGGTCGCGAGCGAGCAGAAGAAAAGCGCCGAGAGCGTGCCAGCAAGCCCAGATTGATGATGCATGTTCAATGGGCTTTGGACATCCTTGGGCTTGAGTCACGAGTGAAATCGAACACGCAGAGGTCCGGTCGGCAGAGAGTGCAATCGAAGATGCTTTTTGTCTTGGATGGGAGTTATTCTTTGCATCGAGCCACCTGCCAGGAGCGCGAGATTGAAGAGAGGCAGGCCAATGAGCGCAATGAGCGCGAGGCACATTCAACACGTCTACCAGGAGTTCGAATCGTGAAGTTTGAAGGTGTGCGTTACCGAGCCGGTTTGGTCCAGGCCGCGGCGGCAAACCGACGTGCAGGGGGCGGCGGTGGAGGAGCTGCTGCTGGAGGTCGGGAGAGTGCTTGTCCCAAACACCCCCAGCGGGTGGATGCTCAAGCTGCCGGAAGACTCTGCCATGTTGGCACCGGCCTCTGGTTAGGAAGCCACCCTTCTCCTGAAAACCTTCGGCTAGTGTGCATCACTGAAGCCTCCCGCAGGCATTTAGGATTATTCAAGGAAGGAATAGCAGTTTTTTCTCAAGATGGACAAGAGAAGTCCAGTTCGAGGCTTGGCTGGAACTTGTCCCAGTGTCGGATGGTTTCCACATGCAAGTCACCAGTCAGCGCTTCGATGCAGATCTGATCTTCAGTCTATCCCTCCAAGATGCACCGGTTGTCATATCGGTTACGTGTCGATGGTTCCCTGCGTTTGCGGGGGCTGGTGGTATACACACTAACACCTAGGAAACTCGAAGGAATGAGACAGGCATGCGGCATGCTTGATATGCTGCGGAGGAAAAGCCTGCCTCGGCGTGATAGTGGTGCTGGCATTGAGGCTAATGATCTCACAACGAGGCGCCGCAAGTTACGAGAGAATAAGAGATATTAAGAGTAGGTGGCGAGTGAAGCCTCGTGAAAGGCGTAGGCATCTCGAGACATTGTCTTTGCAAGGCAACTTTGGGCTCGTCTTTACAGTCGGTCGGCCGCCATGCCAGCACATGCAGGTTTCTTGGCTATGTTTCTTTCGCCTTGTTGAGCTACTCGTGTGGTCGCATGTAAGTCAGACCGTAGACCTTAGCACGACATACCGAGGCCAGAAGAGCTCCGCGCCGTGCTGTGGCAGAAGAGGTTGAAGAAGCCGTGGATATCAGTGAGGAAGCCGCGGAAGATGCAGAAAACTCCGAGCCCATGTACCCCGTGTACAGTAAAACTGAGCGGAGTTTTCCCATTAAGGGCAAAAATAGCACATGGTGGCCAATGACGAAAAGAGCCAGTTCAGTTCTCCAGAAAGCAGGGGAAGTTGAGCTGGACTGTGTGGGAGCACTCAGTGTCTACTACGGCATCGAGGTCGCATGGCTCCTAAGCGAATGGAATAACGGGACATCCGGAACATTCAGACGACTAGGCGCAGCATTAGCACTGCGTCCAGACCTGCTGGCAGATCCAGTCTCAGACGTCACGCGTATGCGTTTACACGTGGCTCCCGTGAAAGTGCCAGAGGCGGCTCTGCAGGATGTCGCGGAGCAGGATTTACTCAAGGCACCCAGCGACGAAAGGACGAGCCAGGCTTCCGCTGCCCTTGGTCGTTTCGTGCCTGGCCTAAGACTGGGATGTATTTCTTCTTTTATTCTTTCGAAATCCGTAAGGGGGACTTGCCGATGGTGCTAGTTGCGATAGAACACCGAGACAACCTGAAGCGAACATGGAAACGTATGCCCCAAAATGCGCCGGGAAGCGCTTTGCAGATGGACCTAGCATCTGTTCCGTGGCCCGTGCTCACAGAGTGCAAGTCAAGGCGAAGCTTATTAAGATAAGCAAGTGCCCCAGAGTAGCTTGTGTCAGCAAGTCGAAGCCAGTGTCGGCAAATCGAGTTAGCAAACACGCCGTTGTTTCAGAAAGCCAGAGGCGGCAAGTCTCAGGCCAACAGCCACCGAGGTTAGAGACGGCAGCTCCATTCAGGATGCCTGAAGGTTCATGTCAATGTGGAAAACATGAAACAGGAGCGACCACGCAGTGCCTACTCTTGCACCATAATAAGTAGCTGTACGCAAATTTCACCCGAGCTCTGAACTGACCTCGCCTGTCACTGGCCTCGGAAAGAGCGTGAGGTTGAAATGTCGGGCAAGGTTACACTACACTTCTATTTCCAGCAGCATGTCGTTGCGTTAAAGGTGCTGACGTCGCATGGCGCTTCCTTGGTGTTTGCCGGTTCGGGCTGGGTCGTCTCCGATGTTCGCTCGCAGATTTGCTAGGTGCGACTGTGCTGTTGATAACTTTCGTCCGGTTTGCTTGCTGATTCCGCCACCGTTGTTCTTGACTTCTTTTGCAAGCTCGGACCCTGCCCTAAGTACTCGCTTGTAGGAAGGATCTTCCACGGGGTGAGGCGGGGGAGCAGACTTTCGGGGGCAGCTCGTCGCCACCAGACTTGGCCCGGACACCGGCGGCTGGTAGTGTAAAAACATGAACTGCTCCTGCAGTGGAGTGGCAAACTCAGCACGAAACCCGAGCATCAAGCTCAATGCAGATAGACAAAAGCAGTGTTTTGAGAGAGGCCGTGCACGACGTTCCTTCTATCGATTCTGGAAGAGTTGGAACGACAAAGCTACTAGTCTTTCGGAGGCTCTCTGACCATTTCGGGAGCCCGTGCTGCACTGCTACATGCAGTACAGCAGCGAGCAATCGGAGCTCTGCTGCGTTGTCCACGCCGCTTTACTCTCTGTGTACAATGCTGAGGTTGAAGAGCGGGGCGCGGTGGCCATTCAGGGTGTGGGGCCGAGCTGTGTGAACCGCATCATGAAGTCGATCTTCCGGGCCAACCAGCGCATCCTCCAAAAGGAGGGCGCCACGTCCGACGTTCTTTGGGCTGTCCCAAGCAGAGTTGATTTGGGCGAAAAGGACGGAAAGACCACGTCGGCCAGGCGCTTTATGGTCTTCAAGGCTCCGTTATGACAATGAGCATGCATGCTGCCATGGGGATCGCAGAAGTCGAGGCTTCCCCCCAAGTTCCAACGGCAGGATGCCACGCTGGATGTATACTGAAAAAAAAGCAGTGCGCACACGATAGTGCAAAGGGTGGATAGCGCAGAGCATGTCATGTGAGATTCATAAGGGGGTAAGGGGGAGGGGGGTAGGGGACCATAGTTGTACCAGTTGTGAGTGCTGGAATAAGCCTCATTAGGTCCTTACTACGGGTATCAAAGCCCCTACCACCCCTCCTCAAGAGAGATTCTCGCTACAAATCGCTAATTAGCTGCATCCCAGTGTTTACGTACACTTGCACACTTCTATCTGTAGATTCGTAGCTTCCGAATCAGACCCAATGTGACTTGGTCGGGATCAGACCGAGTCTGTTGCCTCCCTGGCTTGCCCCTGGAGCGAGGCGACAGCTGGCGACGACCCGGAGCGGGAGGAGGTGGCGAGGTTACCAGGCCTGCAGCTTGCACCCCGAGCTGGCCACTTCAGTGACCTTTCTCGCCTTTCTCTTGCTCCCCTTTGGCAGATGACTTTCACATCTCCAAGCCTCCCCTGTCCCTGGATTCTAAAGCCTGCCTCGTGCGAGTACGCGGTCTCAAGCCTAGTGGCCGAGTGGACTCAGCTCGAGTAGCGCGCGAAATTTGCCATCCGCTTGCCGCCTGTTCAGTTCCCGTGACGATTGGCGCAAGAGAGGAGAGCCAGCCGAGGCTGGGGGTTCTTGGGTGATTGCTGATTACCATTGAAAAGGCAGTGGCATCGCTGGTTTCTCCATTTCTGGGCAGCATAGCTTGTGCAGGACGGCCCGCGCCGCCCAGCTGGTGGAAATGCTGGTGGAAGGCATTCTGAGACTGTGGCGTAGGAGTTGCGGACCAAGGAAAACTGAGACACGGAGATGGAGACAAGCTGCATTGCTGTTTTTGCTCGTGCACCGCAGGAACCCGCAAACCCGTGCCGACGAGGACAATTGGCGCCGGCCCAATGCAGATGTCCGACCCTCGGAACGTTGAGGCTGCTCCTTGTCGCATTCAAGGCGTGATGTCCAGCTGGGTCTCTTTCTGGAAGATCGTGGAGCCCCTGCTGTACCAACCCCTGCAAGACCCGAGGTTCCGAGGTCTCAAGGCCACTGACCGAAATAGCATGCAACATGGCCTCCCCAGTGATTTGTCAGAAGCCTGTTTACAGTAATGGAAGCCGCTCTGCCTTCTCATAGGCTGTGACAGGAAAAGTTGGAAGACGACGGGTTCGAACCAGAGATCCTCATGCTTCTTGCCCAGGAGCCTCGGGGAGATGCTAGGGGAGATGCCGCCCCCGAACGCACGCGACCTCAGCTGATGCTTTTGGCACACCTGTCGCTTTGGACTCTAGATTGACATGACAGGGAGAGGTTGATTCATACGCGAGAAAACCTTCGATCGGCGACTCAAGCTTGCAGTCTCCAAAGCTCCAGGCAAGGAGCCGTGGCGACCCTCCCGCTCCAAGGGCGAGGGCCGTGACGGAGAAAACCCAGGCTGAGACGGCGAAAAGAAAAAAGATCATAGATATCATAGAGTCATGACAGTCATGATTCCTGACGCTATGCGCTTGATGCCACGCTGGGCTTCTGTGTCAGGCCCTTGGCGACCTTCACGCAAGGGCGAGGGCCGTGAGGAGCGGGAGGAGCCAAGAGCCGCTGCAGGCCGCTGCCCGGTCATCGACAGAGCTTTGACGAGATGCGCTCTTCTGCGGGGCCAAAGCCTTGCACAGCTGCGACACGCGGATGTAAATCGATTCTCTAGTGTTGCCAGGCGGAAAGGGCAGTGGCGGCGGCCGTGGCGGCGATGATGATGCAGGCAAAGGGAACTGGAGTCACCCTCAGCTGCGGCGGCGCTTCAAACACATGGATACATACGGGGTGTTATGAGGTTGAGGAACTGGAAGTTGTGGGAAGGGTTCGAGCTTGCGCAAATGGCTTTTGGAGCCAACTCCAGATCCTGTCTGTAATACTGGTCCTAATAAAACAATGCGACCAAGGATATTCCCGGTGAGCAAAAGTGAAGTCTTTCACTATTCTCCCTGTCCTCTCACTTGGGACCGTCGGTTACATCGATTTGACAACCATTTCCCAACTCCGATCAAGTCACAAGCTGGCCGTCAGTCCGGCATGTGGCTTGCATGATCTTTTCATGCACATCTGATTGAAACGATGAACTAACACAAGCAAAATCGCTGCCCTCGACACCTTTGCGAAACAACCCCAAGAGTACCAGTTGCCGCGGGGTCTGCGAAGCTTCATCAAAGCCGGCGGGACTATCTGAAGCGAGTGCGGGCAGGGAGCTGGCGCCGACCGGCTGGAGGCCGCACCGAGAACGCCGACAGCTGGCGGCGCGTGGGAGCCCTCAGTCCACTGAACTCTCGGGCGAAGCCATTCCGTGCCATTCCGTGCCAAGGACGAGGCTCCGAGAAGGCAGGGGTCGCAGCGCGAGGACCGTTGGATAGGTCTGGCAAAGGGGAGCCGTCAGACCTGACATTTTCGAAAAGGAGGATGGTGGATTTCGCCGTTCTGATTCTCGCCGAGAGGACACTCATCAGGTAAGAGGGCCACTGGCTGAAAATGGACCGTGGGTTGCCTTGCAGAGCGCCAAAAGCCTCCGATCCTCTGTGCACCCCCGGTCTGAAGAAAGGCTTTGCACAAGGCTCACCTTTTCCACCTCCTCCCCAAGCCCAAATTCAGTGGTGTGGGCGTAGCGCCACAATTAAGACATTTAGGTGGCCAGGGTGGCACTACCCGGGATTTCTCAATAGAGCTGTTTCTGGATCGAGCCAAATGACTGTGTGAGGAGAAGCCCGCTGACGAAGGTCCTCGCCGAGCTCCACCTCGCGAGGCCGAGTTTCAGAAGACGGATTAAGGTCGGTCCTGCCCCCTTGAGCATAGTTAACTGTATAACTCATGCCTTCTGGGGCAGTCAATGCCCCGCGTGTAATGCCACTAAAAGGACTCATAAAGAGCTGTGGCAGCTGCACAGCTTTGTCAGGAAGCACGTGCACCCGCGCGCGAGGTGGCGGGTTCGGATTTGGGCATTCAAAGCGGCTTGGGAGTTCCAACATGTATTCGGCGTTTCCTGTAGCCACATGCTCATGGAGGCTGCAAGCCTTGTGTGCTTTGATGCGTTCAGACATGGCGGCTCTTGTGGCTTTTTTGGGCCTTTGCTCAGGACACGATAAAGTGTAGTCGCCGGTCAGGATTGCTACTGTCACAAGCGCATCTCTTCTCGACTCCTTACTTTCCGCAGCAGGGCTCGAAGTACAGAGGGCCCGGGCCCCGAGCCTCACGCCGCCCCCTGCAGCGGCCGTGGCACCTCGGAAAGACCTGGGCTTCTTAATTTGTTTCCTGCAGCTTTTACCTGCCTGAGGTCCTGCCTCTCATGGCGGGGGTGATCGCCCAGCTGCCTGGTGGCACCTCTCATTTCGTCCCAGTGGAGCCGTCGCCCCTTGGCAAGGTTTCAGTGGAAGGTGCTGTCCGTCCTACGACCTTTCCGGGTGTTCATAAATAAACGTCAGGCAGGGACCGCTTATTCACATGTAAGGTTACCATGATCAGGAGAAGCATTATCGCCAGTTTATCAGCAAAACTACTGTTGTTTCTAGTCATATTAATTATCATCCCCAGTGTTTTTTTCTCCGTCTGCCTTAGCTGGACGGTGGGTACATTTTAGTTACCACGTGTCGAATCACACGAAATGTGCTTGGCTGTGCTTGGGTGCCAACTAGCATTGGTTGATGGCTTCTTCGGGACGCCTGCCAGGTTTTAGCTTGAGTGTGTCTCTGTGTTTGGCGTGTCTCTGTAGTATCTGTCTCCGGGTGCCCCTGTGGAGCTGTCTGTCTGTCTGTCTGTCTGTCTGCCGGTCTAGGTGCGTGTCCGTCGGTGTCCCCGTCCGCTGCACACCCCCCACTTGAGTGGTGTGTTTGAACGATCACGTGCCACACACTGCAGGCTTCTCGGGCGCCCCTTGGAAACCGCAGAGCTTCTTCGGCACTTCCTTGACGCGGAGCTTTTTGCGCGGAGGCCGAGCCGGTGTTCAAGACCCGTTCAAGACAATCGTCTGATTTTGGTGTCGCCGATTTGGGTCAGCTAGTCAGCTAGTCAAGCGGTCTTGCATCCCACATCATGTGTTACAAGTTACAAGAAGTTTCTGAATGATGGATGGTGGCTCTGATTGAAGGGGTTTACCCAACCTCGAAGCCATCTGTTCCAAAGCGCTTCCTTTCGCTGACAGGCCATTGCCCGGAAGTCCCTGCATGCTTCTGAGACAAGTGAGTAGCCAGTGATCAATACCAGGCCGGCCACCTCCAGCGACGATGCGGCTTGACTAAGCTGGCAAGGCTCTGTTCGCTTAAATGCTCTGTTCGCTTGGAGTTTAATTCATCCAAAACCCCAAACCCTTGTGCAGTCCGGCGGTTCTCCCGCCGAGCTGAGGACGAGGATGGGCTGGTGTCGGCATTCGGCCGTCTCGACCTCGAGGAATGGTTTAAAATTCCAAATTCGTAGTCCAAGGCTATCGATAAAGATCATACACTTTGTGAGACCATCAGGCACACATGCGTGGATAGATGGATGGATGGATGCAGCCATCGGTCCATTTAAATACGGCAATCAGCCCAGCAAGCGAGCAAGCAATCGATCAGTCTTTCAGCCAGTCAGCCAACGAACAAAACAACAGACAGACAGAGACGTAGAACCTTCAGCAAAATCTCCGGCCTGGCATAGCAGGAATCCATCGAAGTGGAGGAGTACCGCGTACTTTACCAGGGTCGGGATCTGGAGTCCGAGCTACTTATGCGGCATTGATGGCAACAACCAACTCGCAACCGAAGCCTTGGATGGGGTGCCCCAGCAGGTGGTGTGAGTCCGACTGCAGTCGACTTTTCTTGGCTTGATCTCAGGAAGACGGCCGCGCAGTTTCTGGAGTCTCTTGATGCTGGACAGCAAGTCAAGATACAGCTCAGCCTGTGCTTTGGAGTGAGCACTTGACGGAAGCGCGCCCTGCATATCAACACCACGTCTATACCATGTGCATGTGCAGATGTGCAGCCTGCAAGGAAGATGGACGGCCTTGCTTCGTTCGGATTGCGTTTCGTCTTCTGGGTGGATCTTCAGCTGCATAAGCGCGACCCGCTTGGGCTTATGCCTCATATAACAGTGCAGTATTGTGGGTCCGTGAGGGAGGTTGCCATAGGTTGGTTCTGCGGTTCCGAATCCGACAAGAAGCATTCGCTCGACAGCCTTTGTGCTCCAGTGGCATAATTAAGGCAAGGGCGGCTTCGGGTCCTTGCTGCGGTCACAAAAGGGAGGTGGCGTGGCAGCAAAAGCAGTCCCCTCCTCCCATATCTCTAATCCTATTTCTTGTTCACGAAACGATCCATGACAATCCCGATGTTGATTGCAACGCTGAAGAACAGGCAAGAAGACGACGAACTTTGATGCCATGCGCGACCTAAACGGCCGAAGGGTTCGACATGTGAAAGCAGTCGCTTGGCTGGAATTCAAGCAGATGTTCTGTGCCAGGCTTAGCTGATGCTTTTAGCCAAGTGAGTTCAGCTGTGCTCACACATGTCCTCAATAGACAAGAGCAGCGAACACAACTTTTTCTTGCACCTGTCTACTCGTGTGCAACCATTCAATGAGGTCGAAAGAATCAAGGAGTGGCTGGAGAAAAAGAAGCGAGCGACCAAGCTGAACAATGCGGTCCACGAACTGGAAGCAGTAGAAGTATATAGTAGAAGGGAAATAGAAATTTTAGCAGTAGTCGTCGGTCGTCGTAGTAGTAGCAGTAGAAATAGAGGTATTTCAAACAGAAGAAGAAGTAGTAGTAGAAGTAGTAGTCGTCGTAGGAAGTAGCAGTAGCAGTAGCAGTAG
>CAJNDV010011113.1:60871-186505 GCA_905221635.1 Symbiodinium sp. CCMP2456
GTAGTAGCAGTAGAAGAAGAAGTAGTAGTAGTGGTAGTAGTAGTAGTAGTAGTAGTAGTAGTAGTAGTAGTAGTACTTGCAGCAGCATCAGAAGCAGTAGCAGCAGCAGTAGCAGTAGCAGTCAGTAGCAGTAGCAGTAGCAGTAGCAGGTAGAGGTAGCAGTAGCAGCAGCAAGCAGCAGGCAGTGGCAGTAGTAATAGCAGTGGTAAGGTGGTAGCAGAGGTAGCCGCTGTGGTAGCGGTAGTGGCTGTCTGTCTGTCTGTCTGTCTGCCTGCCTGCCTGCCTGCCTGCCTGCCTGCCTGCCTGCCTGCCTGCCTGCCTGTCTGTCTGTCTGTCTGTCTGTCGGCGAGTCTAAGTCTATCAAGTAAAAGGGCAATCTATCTATATAAAACATGTTCAATTATATCATGCGCGCACAGACTCGCATGCATGTGTGTGTACATATACACAAACTCATGAGATTGTCTAGTTCTCCGTGTGTGTATGCATAAACCGAGAGCGCCAGAACCGTCTCTTCTTACGGCCGGGGTGCCGGGGTGCATGGTGTTTTTTTCACCTCTCCCCACAAAGCCTGGGCCCAATCTGCCCTGGAGACCTGACCAGCCTGCTATGCCCCGAATTGAAGTGAAGTGAAGTGAAGAGGGAGAGAGAGGTAGGTAGGTAGGACCTACAAGGAGTGGCGGGTGCACTCGTGCGGAGTCCTCGATGGCAGACCCACAGCCCAAACAAAGAAGGAAAAAGAGATGGGATGTGGATTTCGGAGGAAAGAAGGCAGAAGAGAAAGAGCACACGCCTTTCAGGAAGATGAGCTCGTGAACCTGCTCACAGGGGAGGGCCCGGAGCTGCCAAAGCCGACTCCAGAATCCGAGCCTTCGGCTAAGGCTAAGGGTAAGGGTCGTGTGCAAGCCGCATGACACGAGGAGCAGAGTGGTTCAAATGGAAGCAGGGATGCTCTCAAGAAAGCGTCCGTGCTCAGGAGAGCCTGGATCCGGAGTTCGTGCGCAAGCTGAAGCGCTCAGCACAGAAGTCCTCCTTGGTCACTGAAGGCCCGGATGGGTTGCACTTCTGAAGGCTCCCGAGCTAGATCTTTCAATTTCCTTGGCTCGTCCGCACTAAAATACGGAGAACTCGGTATCATTTGAGTCCGTTGCAGCTAGTGCAGGGCTCGAGCAACATGTGGTGATCGAGCCAAGCTGAGCAGCTCAGTCTGTGCTTGTATGGTTGATTGCCGATTACGCGGTGCTGCATCAAACTTTTTTCTCGGCAAGGAATCCAGCGATGGATCACTGTGACTTGCATAAACATAGCAGGCTTTCTTTGGGCACTCTTCGACCGTCTTGGACCTGCAGGTTCCCATGCGAAGCATGTGTCGTGAGCGTTTACCGACCATGGGACATAAAACCAGGCCTCAGTCTGTCATGAAGTCGCACTCCATTCTCATGATTTCGGAAGTGCTGATCTGCCCTGCGCAAACAAAAATAGAGGGCACTTGCTGTGCAGACCTCCATTGCTCCAAGGAGAAGGACACAGAATCCGAGGATGCGAAGCGGCCTCGCACCGAGGCCTGATCTCAACCGCAGCGATCTCCTGTAAACCTAGAAGCAGTGGGGGCGACCTGTGACTCGTCTCCAGCTTTCCCATGCGTGAAACAGCTGCATTGTTGCAGCTCAAGGGAGTGACTCTCGAATCAAACCCACCTTCCCTGGCAATGCTGAGCCCCGGCAGTGCCGAGCATGCGAGTGGAAATGCAGGTGCTTGCTGTACCCTCTGTGCCAGAGAGTGCCGTCCTGGCTTGGCGATGCATTAAGCTCCAACATGCGCTTGGAACCTGAGGGCCCAGAGAGTTGGTATGACCCCACTGGGGTAACCTTCAAATTTTCCAACTTCAAACTCTCGAACCCTCTAACAGGCAGGCCTCTGCCAAGTTCAAGCTCTGAAAGTTTCAATCCTTCGAACTCCCGAGCTCTGAAAAGTTGCAACTCTTATATTTGCCATCCCGCGACCTCAGCTACGACTCGCGAAGCGAGGTTGGATCAAACGCCAAGCTTTTAGAACCTCGAAATTCGAACTTTCAAGCTCTGAGGCCTTCAAACTGTCAACCCCTCGTGCTCGCAACCTCGGGCTCGCGACTTCGAGAATCCTTCCAACTCCGAGGTTCGAACTCGCCCGCGGCTACGCGGCTACAGTTCGCAGATCGGGCTTCAAACTCAAAGGTTCTCGATATGCCCAAACCTTCGAATTCCGCTACCTTTAAGCAAACTTCAGACGGTTTCTCAAGTTTCGGACATTCAACATGCTCAACGTTCAGACTCCAACCCTGCAAAGCCGGAAGAACCCTCGCTCGGTGCACCATTCTCGTCGGACCCACGCCAAACGGCTGAAATTCTGCCACGCTGGGGGGTACCGCACTGAATTTTCGAACTCCGAACCCGTCGTTCTTGAACCTTTGAGTTTTCCTCTCTAGATTCGCCCGCGACTTGGTATGCTTCCATCTCCGTCCCAGCAGCTTAGCACATCCCCCCGGGTGGGAGGTGGGTGAAAAAGAAAGCGGTACCGAGCGCAGAGGCTGCTTGTAGCTGTGTGTTCCTAGGTTACGCCGATACGTTGTGGGTACACATAGCGACTAACCTAGAAAACACAGCTGACCAGAAGAGAAACACACAGCAAGCATTCCAAGAGCTTTGCGGTCGGCTCAAGGGTTTTTGTTAACTGCCGTGGATTGACATGGGCCAGCGCGGTTTCTGCTTCGACGGCATACACTGGCCGAATTTGGCCAAAACATGTCACGAAGAGATTTTTAGCGTGCATCTGGTGCAGCGCTTTGAAGCAGGAGCCTAGCGCCAGCAGCACTGCCGCGCCCGCCAGCGCTTCCAGCGCTGCCAGCGCATCGGTGGACAAGCAGGAGGAAGAGGACGCTGATGATGACGACGATGGCGTGGACTGGATGGGTGCCATGAGTGCGCGACTGGTCTCAATTTGTGGAGTTGACGCATGTGTGATGGATTGGAAGACCTGAGGCAGGTTTGTAGGGTAGGTGACGGTGTGCGCAAGCACACCCAACAAGCTGCATCACTTGGTTGCGCGCACAAAAGCTCAGGCTGCAAGGCCTCAGCAGTCCAGAGCCGGAAGAGGACGGGACGGCCTTGTGTCCTTTTCGACTTGCCCCTGCATTCCGCTTTAGGCTCGAAGTTCTCGCGTCACGGATCTTCTGCTCTTTCACTAGCCAGCGAATCGTCTCGAGCCTCAACAGTTCCAGCCTTGCCGAGAGGAGGGTGCATCCTCGGGGGCCAAGGGCTCCGACTGAGTGGCTCCACTGGCTTTGACATGAACTCTTTAGAAAAATCCAGCAACGCAATGCTCTGTTTCGGGTGTTGTATTTACCAATCGGCCTGACCAAGACAAGATAGGTCTAGTGCATCAACAACGTATGCCTCGTATGCATGACAGCCGCAGCTCTGCTCATACCGACGTGACAGCAGCGGAGCCAAAATAGTGTCTCGACGTTGCCGTTTCCTAAAGGCGGCAGATTGCGTAACACGGGCTGTTTGTGTTTGTGCGTCTTTCTGCGTGTCTGCGTGTGCCTCGGCACATTTGTGCACGTGCGCATGCAGCACCTTCTGAGACGGGGGCCATAAGTGGAGCGTAGGGGTACATCATGCAACTCTGAATCTCATAAATTCTGGACCGCCTTTGCATGTACTTAGTACCCGTAGTTGCATCTGCTTCGTTTCCGGTCTCCAGAAGTGCCGGAGCTCGTCTTTGCCAGGAACGCCCGGCGCCTGCCCCAGAACCTGCTGCACCCGAACCCGCGGGCGGCGGCGATGATGAAGAAGGCATGAGCTTATCCGCACAGCCCTTGTCTACCGATGTCTCGGCCAATCAAGGCATGCCGTGAAATCGGAAATTAAGCGTTCCTGTGCAGGATGGGGCGTTGTTGCAGGGAAGAAGAAGCGTGGCAAGGCACTCCGGGCTGAGTCGGTGGAATGGCGGACTTCCTTGGGACTCTTTTCGGCAAGCTGGTTCGAGAGCTCGAGGCAAAGAGGCTGGAATCTTGGAGCTTCTTTAAGGGCTTGTAGAGCCGCGAGAAGCACACAATAGTCAGGATCTCCGAGGTGCCTGATTTATATTCGGTCCGGGCGTAGGTCGGACTTGTCACAAGCCTCACAATCTCAATTAGCCAGGCAGCCGGGGGCGCTGAGGCACCCGCTGAGGAGCGCTATCCTGATAAAGTTTGCGAGCTTCATGGCTTCAGGTACCAGGTATAACTTGTATAACGCTTGGACGGCTAGAGGCTCTGCCCCTTGCGTGAGTTTGTTGCCTTCCTGTCACGAGCGCTTTTCTGCAATCAGAACCGAATAAACGAGGGACGTGTGCTGTAGCTGCTGTTTTGGAGCCCAGCTTATCTGTGAGGGATGTGGCTGAAATTGCAGGGACTGGACTGTCGTTTTTTCACAAGTTGTAGCTCCTGAAAACTCATGCTTCTGCGACTGCCAGCTTTGAGTTATTCGTACAGCTTGATTTGGCAGTGCTTTTTCGACCCAGCATGTCTCACTTCAACCTTCAAATTTAGCCGCTAATGGCCCGAAGCACGATCAGATCTCGATACTTGCAAAGCTGGGCCATCGCCCCTGCAACAGTCCGGGCTTCTCCTCCCACATGTTGGAGTGAGGATCCGGAGTGGCGCACGCAAGGGCCCCGCCGTGGTGGTCGGGCTCTCAGAAGCTGTGCATTTCCCTCATGCAGCAGTGGTAGCCTCTTTAAGGGGATCTTTCTTTCTCTGTTTCGGTGCAGGGCGATGAGGAAGCTGGGCGCAGAACACACACATGAGTAGCAATAACTCGCGCAGTGAGGCAGCGAGTGAGTGCGCAGGAACTTTGGAATCAAGTTGACCTGCGTGGCTCATTGGTCCCGCATCGCAACGTCGAAGTCGGCATTTGGTGCACGAGCGCTGTGAATTGTAGAGAGTCATATTGACATGGATCACGAAGAGGAGCACCGCAATTCAAGAGAGGCCTCCACCTCCAGCTCCCCCATCGCAAGATGCCAGCGGCCTGCTGAGGTGGAAAAGGCAATGGAAGCGCGGGAGGTGAGGAGCAGAGGCCGACTCCTCCGTGGAAGAGCAACAAGCCGCCACAGCCTCGGCAATTCCTCGACAAACAGGACATGAAAGGACTCCGAAGTCAGCTCGAGAGGTTGTTCCGAGTTCGCCTGTCGTTGGAAGAATCCGCACCCAGGAAATGAGATGGGACATGCTGGCACACGACCTGCAGGGCTCTCACTCTGGCAGTTGCCTTCGCAACTTCTCATGGCGGGTCTCTTGCATGTAGTGCTCAACTTGGGAAGCTCTTCCTTGCTGCACGCGACATAAGCTCCTTGTGAGACCAGAACAGTCCTCCTTAGGCCTTAGGTTGCTGTTTGGAGCATGTCGTGGAGATAGGCGGAGTCTTGCGGCCTGCTTGCGGCCTGTGGCTAAGGAGCTCTGGAAGGCAGTCGTCGTAAACCTGCCTCCTGGGAGTGAGATCCCAGGCACTGCCGTTCAGCGCACTGGGAGCCTCGGTCATGCCATCGGGCCATCGGGCCGAGCCATGCGTTGTCCTACATGTATGAAGTTTCGACTCTTTCAACTTGTAATCTGCAAGTCCTCCCAGTGCTGCTGTTCAGACTTCCTTTGACAGTGAGGTGGATGAGTAGAAGTGGACTGGCAGAGAGTGTTCAACGCTCTGGCTCCTGCACGACTTTAGTAACATTCACAGCTCATGCACAGTGATCGTTGGGCTTGTGGACGGACGGCCTCTGGTCTTGCCGTCAAGACTTAGCCTGTCCACTTCAACGTTTTGTGACCGCATGGTGTCAAAACCTGCGACGCGTCCTCGACAGCACTGATTGCAACGCACGTCGTGATGCAGGGCATAGGGCACGGGCTAAATAGGCAGTATCTACCGGGCAAGATGTTATCGTGTTGTGGGCCTGGCAATGGGGTGGTTTTGAGGCATTTTGAGTGTGTGTCGCCGTTTCGCAGCTCTGTAGCCTCAAGAAATCTGAGTCATTCCGCGCGTTGCGCCCAGCAGAAAAAGTCAGTGATGCATGCGGTGTTCAGAAGCCCTATTGGCATCTCTGCCACTTCCAGTTCGAAGCCGTTCGCTCCGCTTCCAACCAAAGCTTTCATTCAAAATTTACCCACCGCTCAGCGATGCATGGCTCAAAGTGTGCTCGGCTGAATACTGGCCCAACGAGCTGACAAACTAGTTCACATGTCCAGCAACTACGAGTTCCATCTACGGTTGATACAACATTGCTCGTAATTCGCCAGCTGGCAGCATGGCACCCAAAAAGCGTCCAGCGGTTGCAAGCTCTTCGAAATCAGCTGGTCGAGCAAGCAAAGCTCAGCGGGGCGCGAGGGCGTCTGCGTCGAGGACTGTGTCAAAGACAGCTACGTCGAAGACGTCTGCATCGAAGGCAAAGAGCTCTCAGACGAGTAAGTCCAGACCTTAGCGTCTTGCTGTACCTCAGTACGCGGACAGATGCATTGGTTCATGTGTGAGGACGTAGGCTCATGCAGTGAAGCGCCAATGATCCGGTGTTTAGTGACTCACCCCACAGCCTGTGCTGCTGTGTTCAGGTCTCTGAAAAAGTTGGGTCTGGACATCGAGGCCTTCAAGGACTGATCTGATCATGAGTGCATTTGGATCGATTCCATATGTGTGACAGGGAGCTCCGTTGCAGACCGTGCAGTAGACCTCGGGAGCAGCCCGGGCCCACAGTCCAAAAATGCCCCCGAACAGTCACAACCACACAAATATGTAATCCTGGTTCTGGTTTGGGGTTATCTGGCTGGAGCCACTCGTAAACCGACCTATCACTGCCTTCTGGGACCCCTTCCTCGTTCTGTGCCTTTCCCATCTATCCCGCCACTCTGACTTCAGACTGCTTGTCCTGCCTCATGCCTGTCGCTCCGGCACCGCGCGGCCAGCAGCAGCTCCGCCAGCAGAACCAGCCAGCACTACCAGCAGCAGCAGCACTGATAGCGCAGACTACCAAACTGGAGCAGAAATATAGCACTGGAAGTTGCACAATTTGGAAGCACAAGCTACACAACTTGAGCACAAAAAAGTAGCATCAGACAGAGCACAATTCTCATAGCACAAACTACAAAGCAGGAGCAGAAGCAGGAGCACACAATCCATAGTCCAGATATCGGGATTTTGAAGCAGGACAGGCCGTGATTACTAAGCTTGGTCTGTGAGCGCTGAAACTTGATCGACCCGCGCGGAGCCGGCCCGCAAGGGTCCTCAGCTTGTCCATTTTTATCCGAGCATCATGCGAAAGGACGAAGAAAGCAGAAATCCCATGTGCCAAAGGGAGAAGGAGAAAGGAACGCAAAAGCGGACAATAGAGGGTTCCATGATATGACATGGCACATTTTGTTTGCCGCAGACACATCTCAACATGTCCTCATATCATGTCACGTCATAGGTGGCCAGGCAGGTCAGATCCGTGATCATCACGTTTTGCACTATCACAGACCTGGTCGGATTCAAGTTCTTGGCTTGTAGGGTCTAGGATTTAGGTTTCATTAAGATGGCTTGAGCCAAAGTAATTCTATGATAGTGGTTACCATGCCTGGTAAGCGTGTGCTTTTTCCTTATGCCTCTGGTTCTGCCCACTGTCAGTGGGAACAGGCTTGACCCAAAGTAGAGGCACCGAGTCTAAGCCGTATGCCAGCAGAGAATCTGAGAACATGGTGTGTTTTTGAGGGCTTTTTCTGTCAGCTCTCGGCCCGAGGAGCTTGGCCCCTTTGCCTCGGCAGGGTTGGAGGCAGTCTGGGGGAGAGACTTGTGTATGGCAATGGTGAGCCATGTGGAGATCCCACACTTCGAGTCGCAAGTCGTTGCCCATGGATCTCAGACAGAGCAGATTCTACACAGCTCCACACACACACACACACACACACGCACGCTCTGGAAGCAAGAAAGGAAGGCAAGAACAACAACAGCGGTGGCACCATGGACGAGGATGACCTGGAGCCACGGCACTATTGACACCCACACTGATGATGGGGGGAATGCCCCTCCCTGCAGTGGGGCTGGGGACACACCTCGCATAAACACTCGCCGCCGAGCAGCTTCGGCAGGTAGGCACCGAGGCAAGGTGCGCGGCGTATGAGGGCTTTAGGAGATTTCGTGAGGTGGGGTGGAAGGGCAGCAGAGTGTGGATGCAACGCTGCGGCGGAGCTTCGGCAGTAAAGACCTCAGTGGGGTCGTTCTGGAAAAAGGTGGGTCAAGCCACGTGAAGCTGCCTCGGCAGTGGGAGGGGATGAGTATGTTTTTGTAGCCGACTTGTGTAGCACGCAGCGCCGAGGCAAAAGGGTCACCGAGGTCAGTCTGAGAGTTCGAAAACGGATGTATCCAGAACACCCTGTTGCGTGCTGGCTTGTCAACTCATTCCATCACGTCCAAGGCTGCACCGAAAAGGAACAGAACCAATTGACAAAAGGTTGGTGAGAGCCGATGGGCTTGCAGCCAACTTCCACCACGACCAACTGCTTGTTTACGGTTTACAGGTCATCGTAGAGTCGTGGAGTGTACCCGAGCCGGTTTCTCAGAAATGAAATGAGTGTGCCGAGCGAGTGATTTCTGTGTTGTGTTTTGCTTTGCATCGGGGCAGTTGTGTTCATAGTTTTTTAGTTTTTTGTTTAAGGGAGGGTTGGAGGGTGGGTGGGTGGGTGGGGGTCGCAGTTTCGGTTAGTGCATTTTCAGACGTCATCGTAATCTGGATTGGCTCGTAGAGGGTTCACGATATCAAAATCGATATCGAACACTTGAGAAAGCACATCTCGTCTGGCCCTTCCGGATGAGATTGCGTGATCCAGGCCACTCGCCTTGCTCTGGAGAGGGCGTCGCAGTCCCTGGCCGCGTGGATAAAACTTCGGTCCATGGCCGCCAGTTGAAGCGAAGCCAGGGAGACAGCACGTCCGGTGCCTGTTGTACCATTTATGGTGTGTCTTGCTTCCATGCATTCCTGCTTCAAAGAAGACAAGATAGGAACTACCGTCTACTCCGTGCGTCTTCACGTTGGGAGTCTGCTCTGCAACTGGCCGGTCGCACAAAGGCAAATGGCAGAATTCCTATCTCGGGAGCCATCGTGGAGCGCATGAGCAATGCCAAGCTTCGGGATTCTCGTCTCGAATAGCCCCGAGAACTTCGACCGCTTCGGCAGGCTAGCTATTCCAGATTCCAGACAGGTGATTATGTGGGCTGTAAACTAACAGTGCTCTAAAGGAGCAGTGTCGGTGCTAGATGCCCCGAGTGTTTCAAGAACCCCCCCAGGAACAAACCTTCCCAAGCGGAGGTTGTTTCGGTTGGCCACAACGGTCGCATCCCTGCGGAGAAGCCGCTGGCAGATGGATACCCAACGGACCACGGAGACGCTTGGGATGATGCAGGTAAGACAGTATTAGACTTTCGGCAGGCCGTACTCGCCCGGACCGTTGTTCTTCACTTTCGACATTCTTGCTTTGTGTGGTCCTTACCCAGGAGACTGCAGCAATCCGGGCAATCACCGACACGTCAGCAGTGAATTGGGACAAGGTTGTCTTTGCGACATCGCTCAACCCCTGTGCTGCTCGTCGGCAGGCAAAGAGACAAGTCTCAGCTCCAAGATTTTCGAAAGAGTTCCAAAGATCATTCCGAGCTTTTGCCAGATGTTCGTCCCAATGGATAAGATGCTGTGCACGGCTGCAAGAGTTGTCGAAAGGTGATGTGCACGACAGCACTGACTTGGCTTCATGGCCTTGGGCTGCGTGCCTCGGCAGGGCAAAAAAGGTCACAGAAAGCAACCGTCACCATCAAGTAACGCTGCGGTTCACGTAGTATTAATGGGATTGTGCACGTTTGGCACAATACATGCCTGTGCCATGCCAGGGAACGTCGTCATCGCCGAGAGCAGCAGCTTCGGTGGTGCCGGCAGTCAGCTGGAACAGCTGGAGGGCATGCAAGTGCTCAACCTGTCGAACGCTTACGCCCAGTCCATGATGAAGACGTTTGCCACGCGCTTCCCCTGGGATTGGGCTGCAGACATAGGCGAGATACCACCCAAAGACTTGGAGCTCAGCACGCGATTGCTAACCCAGAGTTGGGAGCTGCGCCTCTTCGTAGACAAGATATCGGAGGAACTGACGAAGCTGAAGCACACTGCGGCTGTCATTGATCCCCGCGGAGAACTCCTGGTTTCGTCCGCCGACGAGCGCGAGGAGAGTGGTGGGAACGAGACCCGCTCCGCCGTGATGCTGGCACTTGGCCGGGCCGGATCGAAGGTGAACCTTCGGGAGTGCGTCCTCTTCTTCATGGCACCTCGGCTGCGAGCTTTTTTTTTGAAATCACGTTTCTTGGATATTGTGCCAGGGGCCCTCGGCAGAGATCGCGGACTTCGGGACAGTGTCGGCCGGGGCTTGTACCTTGTCATGACCCAGCTGATGATCCTAGGATATCCTAGGATTCCAGAGCTAGGAGGCAGGTACTCGTAGAGTCAGGTAGAGAGGACAACCGCTCGCGAGACGTCCCGACTCGTCCCGAGCGCCGAGGTCAACTCTTCCGGCCAGCATTGGTTGTCACGACCGCGCCGCCTTCCTCCGAGCTGGAGGAACGGCTGACGGCATACAAGGCAGCGCCTCTCATGCGCAGGAATGTGAAGACGACTTGGACATGCGCTTCCATGCTTTTTTTGTGTTACCGGCTACTGCTCGTCTATCTGTTTCCAAACCTGGCTTCCGTTACCATCAGAAGCAAAAGTTGCCAGTTTGTGCGATTCCTCACGGCGAAAGTCGCAGTTCCGTGCCGAAAATACGGTTAGCAAATCTGAAGCCCCCGTTCTACAGAATGTCCAAGTCTGCTCGTCGAGTCAAGTCAAGGATAAAGCCTCCTCCGAATCTCACTTCGCATTTTTGGAAGGTGCCAGTCAAGTGCTGCCAAGTTGAGACTCGGCTTATCCAAGACTGCTGCTGGCTTTGCACGTTTGCGCCAGGGTAAAGCAAAACAGCCAAGGGCACGAATGAAATGCCTGTCTCTAGAGCTTTGCAAACTGTCGTCTGGTTGTATCTGGTCTCTATCCAAGGAGAAGCCTGTCTTCTTGGAGTGAGCTGCCCAACCCGCTTAGGCTCATGCCGGCACGGATTGGACCTCGACTTGACTAGACTCAACAACTCGAAAGTCCCAGCTCTGTAGCTTTTTCTAACCTTTTGCTGCGAACGACCCTGACGCGTGCCTCAGCGTGGTAATGACAGTCAACCTGGATACCCGCAGAGTTACAGAGGCTGTCGGACCTTCAGCTGCCCTTGCACACTCAGCATTATGCTCAGCAAAAGCCGGTGAAAAGAGAGGCTGCGACTGTGGTGACATGGTAGCAGAGTATGCTCAGCGTAGAGATGTGCAGCTACTTGAAAGAACGCTGCTGTATCAACTTCCGTGGCTCAAAAAGCGAAAGCATGCCAGGCTGTGGCAGAGCTTTCTTGGCCACCGAACTCCGTGCTAGTTCCTCGCACAGCTCTGCTGTGCTTTCGTGATGAAGTTCCTGTCGCGTTTGTGCATCCTTGGCTCGGCTGGGACATCAATTTCGTGGAGAGCTTATGGCGTAAATGCGCAGAGCTACGGATGCTTGGCTCGTATGGATGTGTTCGTTTCCGTCGTTCGTGTGGTGAGTGATCGTAACTGCATATCCAGGAAGGGACCGACCTGGGTATCCAGAGTTTGCAATTTTTCAACAGGAGCCGGCGATGGAATGGATCTACCGACAGGCCCCATGGAGGATGCATCCCTGCTGCAGTCGCAATTCCGAAAGCGCTCCCGGAGCAAAGATCCTTGGCTAAGTTCGACTTACGCAGCGTCCTGTGAGACTCCGGGGCCAGTAGGGGTCCGTCGCAAGAATCCCTGAGGCGCGCGAAGCGCGCGAGGCGCGCAAACATCCGTTCCACTTGGATCGCCACGACCATGAACATGCGAAGATCGTGGACACCGCAGACTACCGTGCCGATGCCGCGGCCTTCTTCGAGAAAGTGAAGAACCAATCGCTCGAAGAGCGTTGTCCACAGCTTCACAAGATGACACTAGATCAGGTGCACAAACAATGGAAAGAGATGTTTTCCGAGCTGGAGAAAACCACCGGCAACATGACGGCCAAAAACAAGCTCGCGGCCAACTACGACATGCACTTCGAATTCAACAGTGTGCTGGCAGGAGAAAGGCCTGTGCTTGTGACCGGTCACGTTCCGAAGCAGCTTGGGTGGGAGGCCGCGACGCATTGGGGACGCTTGGTTGCAGCTGTGTCGTGGTCGTGGTTTGCTTCGTGGATGCGTTGACGGGCTTGGCCACATGGCCAGGTCGTTGAATGTTGGCAGACTGGGCTTCACTGCAAACCAACGTGATTTCTGAAGCACGCGTTCTGACTTAACACCCACGCAGGAAGGGAGGAGCTTTCGAAGCATATGGGTGCCTTGCAGTGGCAGAAGCTCGCCGCCTGCAGATTCAGACTGTTTGCTGGCAGGCTTTCAGGGTTCCCAGACAGAGGAGTGAACGCCAGTCGGCATCCTGCCCTTTGATGTCCATCCTTCCGTTGAGCTCTAGCCATGTGAATGCTGTGTCGCAGATGTTCTCCAATCCTCTGTGAAGCAAGCAATGCCTTGCCGGAAATCTCGCACATGATTTTACGGGTATTGACGCACTGCCACACTTGTTCTCAGTAGAGCCCAAGCCAGGTTCACATTTAATTATCCGGAGTGGCTGATTGGAATGGACCAGTGGGAGTCCTTGGACGACTATGTCAAGCACAATGTGCCGAGTACGCAACAGTCACAGGGTTCTTCTGAACATTGCTGTGCATTTGGGTGGCGTGCAGGCTGCTGAATCTGGTCACCATTCGCCATTCAACATAGAAGGGTGCCATTTTCCGCACAGGTGCCATTTTCCGTGCAAGTTCACAGCCCATGGGTTCCACTGGCTAGAAGAATCAAACCGAGGGGGCGAGGGAGTATCCGAGGAAAGCTCTCAGAACATCTTCCTCTTTGCAAGTGAGGGGGGCTGCCACGAAGAAGCCAAGCTTAAGAACTCTGTGGATGCGATACGTCGGCAGCCGCTCGAAATGCAAAAAGGTTTGCCGGTATAGCGTATCATATCCTGCCAGTGTGTCTCAGCTCGACTTGGTGTTTTATCGTCTGGGTCTGGGTGCGTATGCGAATGCGCAGCCACCCATTCTACTTTCGGATTGGTGTTGTCATGATGGAGTGGTGCTTGGCTGCAAGCTCGGAACCTGGTCATAAGACAACTACATCTACGGGACCACAAACATGAGGGCTCCCAGATCTCGCTGTTAAGGGGTTTTCTGGAATCTCCCCTGGGGCAGCCAGTAGGGGCCCTTGTAAATGCATTCATGTGGGTCTGTGAGGTCCCAAGCACAAGGCGGAAAGTTTTCAGTCCAAGCGAGACCGCGCTTGGATTCCACAGCTTGAACGCCAATAGCAACAGCAATAAGCTAGTAGTACAGAGTCGTCGTCGTAGTCGCAGTGGTAGTGGGAGTAGTTTGCTAGTTCATTGCAATCATGACCAGACAAGGATAGTAATGGTACGGACAGCCATGATCGCAGTCATCTGAATAGTCACAAGAATATCCGAGGTTTGCTCCGAGCCCTGACTTTGCCTTTGGCCCGGAGGCAGAACACAAAGCCATACGTCAATCTGCTCGGGGTTGTGGGCTTTGAAGCCCCTAGGGCTAATTTGCTTGTTTGCTTGGGGGTTCTCTTTGTTGCAGGAATCTCCGAGTAGCCTCTGTCAGCATCAATCTTCCGTTGTCCAGGTAGACTGACCCGGTGCTGTTGTGCTGTCACCCATGGCAACTTTGCACAGCGTCCCAAAAAGTAATGAGACGCCTCAGGAACTGTAGCTCGTGCAAAAGCTGGTCATGCACTTTTGTTCCATCAATGGCTACAAGCAAACTTCCACATGCACTCATGTCGGAACACTCGTTACGGGTGATCTGACGCAAGTGGCAACTGCCCAACCCCTACGGCCCACGCGAATCGGGAGTGATAGTAGTAGTAGTAGTAGTAGTAGTAGTAGTAGTAGTAGTAGTAGTAGTAGTAGAGTCAGTACCATTCGTATGATTGTGAGTCTTATTCGTATGGATACTATTTATTATTATTCTTCTCTCATTATTATTTTATGTCTTCTATCGGACCAAGGTCGCCAGTGGTAAAGGGCTCGTTGCTAGTTCGACATGCTCATGGATTCTGGGCCAGGGGTTTTGAGGCTCTGAGGGTGTTCGGTGTTTAGCTTTGGGTACCAGATTGCACAAGTCCTGATGCAAAAAATCTTCGGGTGCCAGTTTAGAAAATGCTGTGCTTTGCAGTTGGCAGGATTGCATGGCCATTGTGGCGATCGACGCGCAGGGAGTCTCTGGCAGCAGCGAACATATTTGCACGGGATGGGCCGCTATGCACAGATGCCATTGTTTGACAGTTTGACTCCCTATGCCCTATGCCAACCTTCAGCCGCACAATCCAACAAAGTATATGGTATACAGAGCAAGAAAGCAGGAAAGAGTCTTACATATATATATATATATGTATGTATACATATATTTACATATACATACATATGTTGCCATTCATACACGATTTCGAACGCGTGCCATCCGTAGGCACCGCCCCATGCAGACCTTGGGTGCGGGCCGAGGGTGGGGTCTGGGGCTGGCGGAGTGTGGCATGTGCTCGTATGCTGCTCGTCAAAATTCATTGCGGGAGCAGGGAAACTGCAGTCCGAAAGTCCCATGAAGAAGAGACCGCCCACAGATTCCCAAGGCTCGACAACTCTTCCGGTCTTCCAAGGCTCTCAGGAAAGGGTGAGACTGCAGGAATAGCTCCAGCCAGAAAGGGCTAGATATAGTAAGAAAGTCATGAAAATTGCAGGCAGTGTCGAAATTCATTCCACTACAGGGCATGAAGAAGAGTGGCAGGAGATTCACAAGGGGGCAGCAGCAGGTAAAGCCGACACGACGTTGGTAGTTCAACAGTGCCGCAGATCTGCGATGAGAAGGGAGGGGGTCGCGGAAATTTGTTTCAAAGAGTCCAACGACCAGCATATTGTGCAAGTGGGCAGTCGGCAGAAGATGTTCGCAGATTGATCTCCTTGAGTTGAGCCCGCGTGGAGCAGCGGACGGACCCCTCAAGCTCAGTGACGGCAGTCGGTCGGGACATCAAGACTTTTCAAGCGGCGGCATGACTTCCAAGCCAAAACGGTAAATTGAACGTGCAGATCAAGTCACTCTGTCGTCATTCCTTGAAGTCGAAATTTATATCAAGGTGGGCAGAGAGGTCACTATTTCCATTCCAGATTGCTCGAAAAACCCATTGCCAGTGAAGACCGGTAAAGATTAAGCACCCTACAGGGGTTGTCCACATGACGGGTGAGCCTACTGGTAGCTACTGTTATCCACTGGGTGTGTCTATGATGTTAGGTTCTTACATGATGGTCGTTGGGTGTGGTGTTTGTGCTGCTCGCCCGTTGTGGAGGGACCACTCGGTCAGGCAACAGAGAGAAACAACGCAAGAGAAGAGATGCAACGGGGAAGAAGGGAGATGACTGAACAACACCCACAGGACATATGCCGAACATCTGCGAAAGTGAGAAAGGATCACACACTTAACAGCTGCACGCATGGAAAATGATCATGAGATGCGCCAAACGGCGGTGACACGTTTGCGCATGCCTGTGACTCCAGCTTCCTGTTCCAGCTCGCACGTTTCAGGACAAGGCCGAGGTCCGCGAGACGGTACCCTCATGGCATGATCCACTTGAAAACAGAGCCATCCAAGCCTAAGATATGTCAGGAAGCTCCCACGGCTTCCACAGCCACGACCCAGTTTGGAACGTTCAGGTTGAAGGCTTCAAGCAGTGACTCGGCAGCTTAGCCTCTTCTGCAGCCTTTGGGAAGCATTCAAGCGTCAGCCTGTGCCCACAACGCCCGATGTTTCTGCTAGAGTCCTGCTAGAGTCACTGTGAGTGACCCACGCGCGTAACACATACTCGCTGCTGTCTGTCCTTCGAATATGCTGGGCCTGGCAATGTACCCGACACCTGAAACCCCTGCCCGTTGCAAATACTGACCGATTTGCCTGCTGCACTTTACACTCCAAAGCCCCATACTCCTCCAAAGCCCAAGAAAAACGCAGGTTTCCCCGTACACCCACGACATCCTGAAGCGCTAAACCAGCGGGGTCGCTAATCGGGATGCTTCCATGTTTCTTCTCTGTGGTCTGGTGACTATCTGCCAATTGAGAAACGTTTGGCCCAGGTGGTGGCTGCTTCCACCCAACTATGTCTCCAGCGCACCTCGCATGTAGTCAGAAATTAAAGATTATGTCATGTACTTTGCACACAGACTGCGATGCCAGCTGTTCTGTAGCATGTGCAGTAAAGAGCACGAAAACAGCCACCGACAGACCTTGTCCATACCAGAATGGGCGCGGTTGCACAAGATTTTTGTTTTGACTCGCACTTTGATTAAGGACACCTGGCCGGAAACTTGGTGCAGAAATGGACATGACCTGCGAGCAGGGCATGAGTGGATTTCAGAACTAGCTCATGATATTGCAGACGCTTCCAAGCAAGACTGATAGATGTATTACATATTGCAACCGAGGAGGGTGGGCAGAAGTGGGGTGCGGCACCACTGCTCCCTAGTGGCGAGGTGCCTGCATGCTGCAAGCAGTGAAAATTTCTCACAACATGCATTCCTACAAGTTGCTGCAAGGGCTGTAAATGTCATGCCAGCTCCTTGTGCCCCATGGAGGCAGTCGCACTCGAAATCCAAGGCCTTCCAGTACCCCAATGCCTGCGCGATGCTGAAGCAGACGACGCCGCCACCAGGCCCGTCTGCGCGGAAGGTGCTGTGATCACAATGCGGACTAAATTAGGATAATTTTGGATGTATTTGGATGTTATACACAAAGCACAGGAGGCCTGCTCGTTCGCGAGCGAGATTGCAGCAGACGGGCAACGAGCACCAAACCATATTGTGTACATGTATAGTTGTATTTGTACACGCACGCAAAAACACACGCATGAACATATATATATATATATATATACTATCTATATCTATACATATATATATATATACGCAGTATCATGTAGACAGACAGACACACAGACAGAAAGCCAGCCAGACAGACAGACAGACAGACATACAGACAGACACACACACACACACACACGCACACATATTTAAATATGTCTGTGTTGCTCTGTGCTCGTGTGATGCAGACGGCGTGTCCGTGTGCATTTGCCCAAGCACGTATACGCTCCACCCCTTCCGATGTCAGGTACACTGACATGTGTGACCGGACCTGGTGAGATGTTGCTTCTGCCTGACGAGTGGATCCATGCCACTTGTGGCCTCACAGAGACTTGGCCAAGGCGTGCTCCTGCTTCGACATGCTTGGACAGGCTTCGACACGAGCTGTTAGAAGTCGGTTGACAGGCGATGTTTCAACTTAGTCCGTCTAAGGAGTTCACTGCCGCCGCTGGTGGTTGGCTGGCGTACCACGACGACTAGTGAGAGATCTCTTGGCAGCCCGTGCCGCGTTGTGCCCGACACCGCGACAAGTACACAGAGCATTTTAAATTGGACGCATCTGCCAGCCTGTAAATAAACAGTATGCAAGCCTCGTTTCAGGACGAGCTCTGGCCTGTTACTTAGCATGGAACAGTCGCAGTTGATGTGCTGCCTTCGAAGATAGGACACGGGTGCACAACAAGACTCTGCAACCTGCAGCTGCAGGGAAGCTTACTCATAGTTGCTCAGTGGAAATTGCTTCCAGCTGGAGTCTTTGTGTGTTTTCGCTATTCTCGCGGAGTGCTCTGGAGCTGATCTTTGTCGACTTCTGCAGACGCGGAAAATTAGCATTGACACGGCTTCCAGCATATTGCAGACTGCGTTTTGAAGCCACGCTTTCCGGTGCAGCTGCAGCTTCAACAAGAAACCTCCAGAAATTGAGTCTTGTCAGATTGCTTGTTGTCAAAGAGACCGCTAAGAGTCCCGTGGAAGACCAGGACGACCCATCTAGTTCGCAAATTAAGTTGCTTTCAGTTGTGTGCGCCATGCCATGCCAAATGCATCAACGTAAGCTTCTGGCTTGGTTCTCGGTGCTGCTGTGCTCGTGCCTTGGCTGTTATTGTCAAAGTTACTGTAGGCACGGGGCCTAGGATCTTGCTAAGAGGAGCCATAGCTTCCGGATCATGAGTTTCTGTCTTTCGCATCGCTTGCTTCGTCTACTGTGCGACACCGGTGCTGCTGTAGCCCGACCAGACCGAGGCAGGTGCGCTCCCAGCCACAGGGTGCGCATCCGTCCACGTTCGCACTGGATGGCTTGGTGCTTTCTGGGACAGATGACCAGCAGAATGACCAGCCCATCTACAAGTGCCCTGGCCCTGGTCAGGAAAAGCGCCTCTAAAATCTAAAAGTCTAGATCTAGACTTCTGTGTAAAAAACTGCAAAGAAGGGGCTTCTGATGCCATGTGCAGGCTCTTCGAGCGAGGATTCTTTTCCGCTGTGCAATCTGCAGATTGCCAGCATGCTGATGACGGGGGCCTCCAGTGCCGTGACATTAGAGGACATCCGAAGCTGTATTGGCACGTCTTGAGCCTTACAATCTACAATTCTTAGGAGGTCGTCTATGCCTGTCTTAGCGGAGCTTCCGGGTAGCCACTCCGGGGAATGCTGTCTTCGCATCAAGGAGGCTTCGATCCTGAGAGATGGGATCAGCTGATAGAGCAAATGTGGAGGCTCGTAGGGCACGGGCACCCAAGCTGAACTGGAGAGCTTTTCTGCTCTCAAGGGTTACTTCAAGAAAAGAAGGCTCAAGCTGCCCCGGCGTCTGCCGCCAAGGTACAAGCACCCCTCCATGGCCCATGCGCTGGCCATGTCCTTGTACTCCTGGTTCTGGTGGGAGGGGCCTGGGAGCGACCGAGCCACTCGGCCCCTTTCTCGGCTCTGCGGTCCTGTTTTTGCCGTGCTTGGCTTCGCCTCCGACAGTCCTGGCCTTCGGGAAGACTGGGGAATGAGCTTCGGTGATTTGCGGATTTTCCCCCTCGGAGTCTTGCGAGGTGAACATTGTGACTGGCCGTCTGGCCTGCGACTTCTTTGCAACATCGCTGAGCTTCAACAGCTGCGTGGATCCCAATCTTCCACTGCAACATGGCTTCGAAGCCAAGCAAACCCAATGCCTGCGGCAAGCTTGAAGCTAAGCCGGAAGCCTCAACTACAAGAAATGCGATTCTAGCCTGTGTAAGAAGCATGCAGGAACTGGACGGGGCTGTAACCGCAACATGCCACTTTCTGGCCTTGAGGCAGGATTTCTATCAGCGAAATTGCCACATGCGATGGCGGTACTTGCTAATGTCTCTCGGTTGAAAGCTGCCTATTGCGCTGCAGAAAGCATGGAAGCCAACTCGGAAGGGCCAATGAATCTTTCACAAAGAGCCGAGAAGCCCCGAAGCATGACCAAGGATTGCAAGCGAGCTGGGCAGGTATCTCGCGGTCGTCCAGCTGGATGTTCGTGCAGCCACCGAAGTATTGCAGTCTGCTCAAAGATACTTCCAAGTCATGCGGCAATTACCTGCCTTTGGCCCGCATGCAGGCTGCGGGATACAGAACGCTGTGCAGTGAGTACCGTAGTCACACTTCTGAAGCCATCATGTCCGTGCGTCCAGCCGATAAAGGCTGCAGTAGCCAGCGAGCTCTTTAGCACGACTCTGGCGAGACCGCAGGAAAGCTGACCTCGCCTCACGACATCAGTCTGAATGCCGACTACTTCCCTGCCCCTCGGCTTCGCGGAAAGTTTGAGCGGCGCTGGCGTTAGTAGTGGCATATCCTGAGCACCGAAGGCGTCCGTGGTCAATCAGGGCCCTATCTGGAAGAATGCCAGAGAGCAGGTGGGTTTTGGGCAGACTCTCCGTGCGATTCCTTTACTTCCATGTTGTCGTGTTATGGATTTGGCAGGTCCCGATTGTCTCCTTCCTGGAGGAAAACTTTCCGACCATCCAAGCCGAACTGTGCCCCGGCGCGTTTTCTTGACTTTCTATGATTCAATGCGTGATGCAGATTCCAAAATCGATCGCGCGGCGCGATCCACTTAGGTTGACAATTCTCGGTGAGGAGCACCGCTTCAGCTTGATGAATCAGGCATTGCCAGCCTAGCAGGCCCACTGCCCACTAGCTGCAAGCACCTCAGCTGCAAGGCCACTCGGAATGCCGAGCCTCAGTTTGGGCCTCGCGATGACGACTGGCTCACTGCTTACCTGGTGCGCGGTGCTGAGTTCAACGAGATGGTGTGCGCTCATGCGCCTCGGAGACTTGGGTTGGGCCAGGCCCCCATTCTACTCCTAGCCTTACAAGAGACTCGAGGAGTCGAGGATGATCCAAAGAGTCACGACCATGTCCAAGCCGAGGACTTGTGCCTTGCTTCGCACTCGGCCAGAGCTCGCCGACGCTTGGATGTCTCTGAGTTTGGCTGCGTCGGCCGGGAAGATCTGCAACTCCGAAGGGAGCATGCCTCCCACGGGCAGCTAAGGAATGCCACTCAGGTCTCTCCGGATCGGGCTTCTTGCGGATGCGACCAGGAGGCGCAAACTTCGGTCGTCACAAGGGTGTCAAAGAAACGTGTCCATGCAGATGTTTCATCGCATTTCCGAGAGAACTGGCTGGTGCTCTTAGAAGACTGTGAACGAAAGCTTGACGAGATCCGTCGCATGCCGTTCAGATGGGCCAGGTTGCCCAGCGAGCTGAGTTTAGGCCAGCTCTCTGAGCTGAAAGGCTCAACTTGGCCTTTGTCCTTCGAAGATGTTTTAGCATTCTTCTGCCCTCCTCTTACTGCGTGCCACAGCGAGAGGCCGTTTAAAGCCACACTTTGGTGGTGCGCCGAGGCTGAGTGTGACTCGGCTCATCCAGTGGGGATCCCCCATGATGCCCTATAGCCTATGGCGCTACAGGTGGCTGTCGGGGCAGCCAGGGGCAGTAGTCAAAAGCAGGTCTTACCAACTGTCCTCCATCAAGTGTTTGTACGATTGCTGCACAACGGTCCCCCGCAAACTCGGTCCTTTTGGTCCTTTTGGATAACATCTTGGAACTGTGTTTTTATTTCTGGGGCAGCGCAGCGGCTATTTTTGCCCTTGTGTCAGTCGAGGCTCACTTGGCCCTGCTCGTCCCGGATGGCGAGGTGTATATGTCTGTGGGGTCCGACTCTTTGCCATCTACAGAAGGACATCGTCGCCACTCCAGCGTCCAGATGTTGAAACCTGTAAAGTCGCCGTAAAGTCGGAGCTGCAGCCGAGGAGACGACTCGGTGGGTGGAAGGCCAGGTGATCACTTTCGACGACACCTTCATTCATAGCGTCACTCACAACGGAGACCAGCCGCGTTCCTGGGCAAGCGCTGGGGGTTTGTCTGAGAGTCTGTTGTTCTTCGGATGTGGCCCCTTGCACGTTTGGCATTTTCTTTCTGAGCATGCACTTCGAATCCTTGCGCTGCTCCGATGCTAAGGATATGTTCTGAACGTGTGGATGTGCCACCCCTGCGACCCCACCGAAGGACATGGTGCAGCAGGCCGCAGAATCCCAGACTATTGCGAAACTCAGGTTGGACTTGGAAAGCTCTATAAGCTTTGGAGTCGAGAGCTGAAGGCTGTCGGCAACCGCTGCAACCTTGAGATGCAAATGTGCAACGACTGCGAGCTGAGGATGGGCCCGAACATGGGGTTCTCCCTCCTGACATGGCAAGATGATCCTTTCTGCTTCGGGTCGCGCGTGCTGGTGAACTACACTACTTGGCTGAGCGACAGAATTGTCGGAAGTGTAACATCACGATCCGACCTCGGGGCTGCGCCTTCTACCTCACTGTACCGGCAGAAACGGGTCTCCCCCTAGCTGACCGTAACTCAACGCCCCGGACCAGAGATTGAGAACTTCGATCGGGATGCCGGATGAGCTTCTGTGTTGAAGAGTTTTTGTCCACTTCCTGCTGCCTCCTCGATGGTCTGAGCTGCTTTTCCGACAGTCATTTTGAAGGCTGCTTGGGAGATGGCTATGCCAGCGGCTCCACGGGAATTTCCGGGAGAAGAGTCGTCTGCAAAGCGCAGATATTCCGGAAATGTCCAATCGTGCAAGAACTTCTCCAGGAGGCATTCCTCTTTGCCGCGCAATTGAACCTGCATAGCGAAATTTACCAGGACCAGCTGCCACTGCTACGATGTGACAGCTGGCTTCCTCTTGCTTCTCGCGTCGGCAAGCAGTCCAGCGAGCCGAGCTTCACAAAAGTTGACCGCTCGTCGCCCGCCGTGTTCGAGGAATATGCGACACTTCATCGCTTCTAGGGCTCTAGTGGCTGCGTAACTTTAGCCCCACAGGGACGGGGATGACGTAAGAGGGCGCAACCGCGACCGATGCCTCTCAACAGAAGCAGAGGGAAATACTCGTCCGGACTAGTACCTTTTTGGGAGGTTTGCCAGAAGATGTAGCAGTGAAACTGAGAGTTCAGTCGGTGCTTTCTTGGCCTGTGCTGGCCGCTTGTGATTCTTCGTAGCGAAGCCTCCAGCGGCTCAAGGTAGCCTGCCAGGTCAACAATCAAGCTCTTACTGCGATGTAAACGCGCCACTTGCTACAACAAGCTTGCCGAGCATCATCTGTAGCACCCCGCGATTTCCACGTGCTGTAGAACGCGCAGCGCCTTGCCGGGCTCTGAGCCGAGGGTTGGCAAAGTTCAGAGGCAGGCAGTTGAAGCAAGTAAGAAGTGTACGATTCCTCAAATGCCCAATCCGCTGCAATTGCTCTGCCATTCCCGGCTGAAATTTGTCTTGCCAAAGTCTGCTCTTTTCGGACCGGAAGACGACAGTAAGACCGAGGTCCGACATGGCCGGAAGCACAGCTTCGGGCAGTTCTCATCGAGGCGCACTGAACAGTTGGACTATATTACTATATAGCCTTACAAGACTGACTTAAGCGCTCCCTTCATGAAGGCCAGCCGCCTCTCGAGAACATGTTGCGTTGCCAATTTCACAACGTCAGTTGGATTGTGGCCATGGGTTAGTCCACGTGATGTGTGACATTGTGCGACCTTGGACATTAGTGAGGACTACGCACAGGGGGCCCCTAGCTGGCCCTATCTGACTATCTTTTGCTTTGGAGCTTTTGCCTTGCCGAGGAATTCGGCTGTCCGCAGCCCAGCGCAGGCAAAAGGATCGGATTAGCAGCTTGTTGCTGGGCCTTCATACTCCCCACAGTTTGGGCTCAGGTGCTTCCACTTGACGGCAGTTTTGGGGCTCGTGGACAGGGCCCCAGCTTGAGCAGGAGTTGGGCTGACGGCGGTGGGGACACACATCTGCACAGGCCTTGTGTCAGGGCTTCCTCGCCTTCGTTGCTGGAAGCGTGCGCGGCTTAAGCTTGCTCAAGAGCCATCACTTGATTTGCCTACCCTTGCCTTTGCCATGAGTATAGAGAAAGTCGCACAACTGTCCATCCCATCTGTTTTTAAGGGTAGGTGGCTTCCAAGCCGCTTTATGCTGGTTGCTCATGGCTCTGCTGCGGCCTCGCAGGGCCTCCGTCCTCATGTCCCTCGAGGGCCTCGATCCGTGGTGCGTACTGCCGAGGCGCAAGAACTCTCCCATACTTCCCCTACGAAAGATGGAGGGTTCCTTTATCTGACTTTCGACATCTGTTGACAATTCAAGCCGCTCAAGAAGCCTGTCCGAAGAAGCTGCAGAAGCTCCGGGCAGTGGCATCGTTTCCTTTACTCCCTGCTTCAGGGTGGGACAACGCTGGAGAAGAAACCCAAGGCGGTAGGCTCAGAGAATGGATCGGATGGAGTTGTGTCAGTTGATTTCGCAGTTTGCATCCCTAGTCGGGTAGCGAATGTAGAAGACGACCCTGCGCCATGCCAGGTGGGAAACGAATACCGCCTGAATGTCGGTCGTGCAATTGCACGGGCCCCGATGACGAAGAGAGCATCCGGAGAGCCACGTCGCACACTGACAGACAACCCTCAGAACCACTAGCAGCAGCGCTGCAGACATCGACTTGCTGCAGACTGTCGCGATGCGGTTTTTTCGGGATACGCCGCTCGAATACAGACGTCTTTTGCCGTTTCTGTTGCTTGAGTGGCCAGGCTTCTTCATTTAGAGCAGAGGTAACTGGTTCCACCTGGTCTCCTCCACAGGATAGTGATCGTGAGTCGACTTTGTGTTTCCATGGCAATGCCAGGTCTTCTCAAAAAAACACTATAGGCAGTTCGGGCATGGCCGCGAGCCGGACAGTCGTAGCGGTAGCGGTAGCCGCCCGCCCGGCCGGCCCCCCGGCCTCTCGGCCTCCATGAAGCGGCCTTCGGCCTCTTCCGCCTCTTCCTTCCAAAGGCCGCAGGGGCGAAAGGGCGAAAACCGCCGAGGTGTGATGTCGATGTGCACCTTCTTAGGTCGTAGGTCGTAGGTGTCACAGGCCAGCTCCTGCACTGCACCTGAGCATACCAAGGCAGAAGAGAAGTGAGGCGTTTGTTTTTGCCGTGGCTCGAGTCTGGGGCTGGCCGTCCTCAAAAGAGGAATGTCGTGCCTCCCACAGAAGCCTCGATCCACGAGCCCGCTGGAGCTCCATGCTGCAACAGTGCAGGCGAATGCGGAGGAGAGCAACAGCTCAGCCTTCCGATGCCTGGCATGTTTTCCCATGTACACCGTGCCTCTTTCAACTCTTCTACACATGACAGCAGCTCGAGTCCAGGCTGGATTCAACTTGAAAAAATTTCCCCACAAAGCCCCTCCAATGCATGTTTCGCCTGCGGTCCCCCCAGGCATTTGAGGAGTTGCTTGAGGCCGGAGTCTTGGTGGACTTCGACGAAAGCATGGGGAAGGCAATTTTCGTGTCTCACCAGTGGCTCAGCACTCACCATCCCGATCCAGACGGGCAACAGCTGAAGGTGTTGCAGGATGCCTTGAAGAACCTCTTGGCAGATCGCAGCCGCATCTCAACCTCCGTTGTCACCGAGATTTTCTATGGCCAATCGCCCACCCCATCGGCGAGAGACCTGAGAACGACACCTCTCTTCCTATGGTATGATTATTTCAGCTGTCCTCAAAAATCACAGGCTGACCAGCTCAGGGCCATCAACAGCATTCCAAGCTATGTGGCCAGATGCCTCTACTTCATGATTCTCTCGCCGGCCCTCAAGCACGAGTCTCGCTCAGAGATCTTGAGCCAGTGGACGTGGGCTCAGCGAGGACGCCAGAACGGCCTCTAGATCCCAATCAAACGAAAAAGGAAAAATCACTCAGTCCTTGTGCCCAAACCAACCCCGCAAGCTGCACCTGTCGCAAGTACGTTTCCAAGTCTCGATGCCTTAACGAGCCTTACTGGTAACTAATGAGCCTTGAAACTCGTCCGCGAGGATGGTGCAGAGCAGAGCGCATGGCTCGTGAGTTGGCCCCCTCATCCGGATTTGTGATTATTGTGGAGAGCGCCACACACCAGACCCTCTTGCCAGAATTTCAGTCCTTCTTGTATTCTCCAGGAGAAGGTCGGTTTACCGTGACAGAGGACAGCCACAAAGTGGCCAGCATTGTGGTGCAGCTTATTTGGAACAAGCTGCTTCTTTGCTTGAGAGAGGGCGACTTGCACAACTACCGGTTCATTTTGAACCAACAAGCAACACGTCTTCGGAACTTCAAAATCGACCCAGTCGACTTGGCAATTCCAGGCTTCAATCCGAGCCAGGATCCGTTTGTAAATCCTGAGGCGTTTGCGCTTGCACGGTTCATGCACCAGAACGGGTTTGAGGCAGTCACGCAGATAGATGAAGCTGGATGGTCACCGCTGTGTTATGCTGCTATGAATGGCAGCTCAGCTGTGGTGTCGGAGCTGTTGAGACGCAGGGCAGATGCGAACGAGTGTACACAGAAGGGTACCAAGGAGGCACAGTTTCCAAAGAAGATGACAGCTCTTTCCCTCAGTGCCTGCTTCAGAAGCAACGAGGTCATGCAGGTGCTCTTGAGTGCTCGAGCCGCGGTTAATGTTAGGGATGGTCGCCGGCAAAGCGCTTTACATTGGGCATGTATCTCCAACAATGCCGAGGGCGTAAGGATTCTCGTCAAAGCCGGAGCCAATGCTGAGATGTTGGCGATCACTGGACAGAGTGCTTTCCAGCTTGCTTGTTCAGCGGGCGCATTGGAAGCCATCAGTGAGATACTCTTGCAGTTTCCGAAACAAGACCTCCAATACAGCTTGCACTTCGCCTTTCTTCTGGGCGGTGGCTCCGGCCACTTAGTGAGAACTCTTTTCGAGGCCCAAGCCGATGTGAATGAGCGGCTTGAGCTGCTGCAGACCAAGTACTTGCTCCTCTGGACCTTGTGCAAGGCAGCCAGCTTCTCCCACAGGGTGGGGGGTGCTTCCACACGTTTGAGGGAGCTGGCTTTCCATCACAGACGGGCCACCCCGCTAATGCCTCTCGTCGCACAGAAAGTCTTTGACTTCGGAAAGGCCGCAGTCCCTTTTTTTTGGGTGTCATGCCAGATTGCAGGTTCAGTGTAATCTGCGGCGCCTTCGAAGCTACTTATGCACTGCTCGCCGTTGGGGCTCGCCGAGACCTGCGGAACTCTCGTGGAAAGCCGCTTGGAAGCAAGAAAGGGAATGTGTGTTCCTGTCCTCTGGCCCCATTCTCCGATTCTGCTGCAAACGCGCCTGCCCAGGACTGCCGTGGATCTCGCCGTCGAAATTTGCGCACCTCCAGCACTGGTTGCCAAACTCGATCCTGCACAGGACAGCCAAAAGCACACTGTGGAAGAGGCTTTCAGAGATTCAGCATGGTAATAGGCCATTGGTCTAGGTTTCTCTCTAGCTGCGTCACGAAGGTGCGGAAGGCTTCGGCCAATCTGAAGCTGGGTCTATGCAGCAGCCGACACATGTGCAGAACACTACAACCCCGGGCATCAAACGCAACAATACTGTACCATTCTCGTGGCCGGATGGTTCAGCGCTCGAGCCGAATCATGCATTAGGGTTCCGTTTATGGATCCTGCCAACAAGTCCGGAGCACTCGCGCAAGACTCAGACAGCCACTCTCGGTCTGGAGGATCTTAGAATTGCAGGAAAGATCTCGGCTTTCGAGTGACAGTAACCGCCAGAATCGATTTGCAGAATCGGAGGGATGGACTGTCAGAGCTTAGTCGAATCAAGAAGAGCTTCTGCTGCGAGGAGCTTTCGGCAGTGGACGAAGAGACTTGGCCTTGGCTGAGGGTCTAGGAGTGGGCCGAGACGAGGTGGGATGGGGACTCTGTGCTCAGACAAGGCGCGATGCCTGTCGCCAGTACGAAGAGAGGGACAGTTCATAACCACCAGAACTGAAGCGAAATGTAGCATAAGCTATCAGCTGCTTCATCGAGGTCACGTGCACGTTCTGTCATCCACCATGCTGCTGTAAGGAACCGGACGACGAGATGATTTCCGTCTACATAAGCTGACATTGGCAGCTCTTTATCTTGTGAGATGAGGCCTATGAGGCTCTAAGTAATACATGTCTCAAAGTCCTGCGGTTGATTTCCGAAGAGAAGCAGCCCATGCCCGGCCAAACTCGGCCGCGTGCTCTGAAAGCTCGTGGCACTAACTGCCTCCTGCCAAGCAGCTCCAATGGCTAAGCCGCTTCGCAGCAGGTAGGCTCGTCTGTGCTTCTGCGGGTAAATTCTAGTTTCACTAAGAATTCTGAACATTCATGTTTTTCTAGAAGCTTGCTTCTTGCACTTCCGTGCTGCGACCGTGTCAAAATCTGCCTCCAATCTCGCTGGCCATCAACAGTTGTCTGCGGGCTTCCTCATGCCATGAAGACCTGCAGGCATTCTGTGAAGAAGGGATCTGCTACCGAAGGCAGACGCATTGCTTATGTGTGGCTGTGGCTGAGCTTGTCGAGTGGAGAGATGGCATGCGCTTTCCGCAGGCCGGGGCCGAGCCGAGAAAGCCAACCTTGACACTGCCCTCGAGACCGCCCTTCTTGCACTCGTTCAGCGCCGGGGAGTACATAAGCGCCTAGGTCGCATAGAATCGAGCGGAGAGGCCTGTCTGAGATTTTCAACATCAGGCCTCTTCGTTGTTTACAGCTTGTCCTGAATCAACAACAGGACCTGCTGACCCAGCGAAGTTCCGCGCTTGGAACTGAAACTTGGGGATGGCTGGTGCCTTGGATTTACACATTCGTTCGTGCTGATTCCCTTTTATTTCAGTTGGAGGGATGCCCAGAGCCACAACCGTAAAAAAGGAATGTTACACTCTCATGGTTCGTTAGTGCAGAGTCGCCAGTGGTCGGCATTGCTTCCATGCATTCAGTGCCTGGATGTCAAGCCATGTTATGGGAATACCTGGAATAGCGCTCCCTGGTCGAAGGCGAGAGGCCATGCCAGCAACTCATGCTGTCGTGAAGCGCTTGGCGCTGGCAGAGCCGCTTCAGCGTAACTTGCAGCATGTTTCTCTTGGGCCAGCAGCTACCTGCAGCTGCGCGAGAGCATGGCAGCATTGTCAAGAAGCGCCAGGTTGATGCGTTATTTGTGTTTGCCGTTCTCTGTGTGAGATTTGGCTGACGATCGAAGAAAGTCGCTTGTGGTAAAGCAGCGGAGGTCTTCTGTTTGTTTTCGTTTATTATTTGCTACACGGAAAATGAATGACATCCCCGAAAACCCTGTTCAGCCAAGGGTTGTTGTTCGAGAGCAGCGCGGACAGCTGTCACGTGGCATGGTTAGAGCCTGTTGGCGCCCCTTGGAGCTCGCTGTTGAGCTGCCGAGCGGTCTTGTGGCAAGGCAATATAGCAAGTGAAAAGGCTGGTGACGGCCAGTGTGATCCTGTTCATCTGAGCACAGGTTGAAGCCGGACGTGGCCTCTTGCTTGACTCAGAGACAGACGACAGTTTTGATGTCACACGCCCACAGCTGATTGTTTAGACTCCCCATGTCCCGGTCTCGGCCTCTAACTGCCTCGATCCTTTGCACCGAGGAGCCCCGTGGACCTTACCGAGTGCGATTGGTCGGTTGACGCCAAAAATGACACGTAGAATGCAACATCGGAGCAACGTCCTTGAGGCTTGTTCCTGGGTGCTGAAGCAATTCAGGCGCACAGTCGCTGTTTGGAGACACTTCTGCTGCGGTTGCTGATCATGTCGCAGTTATGAATTCACCTAACACAGTTGTGGTACACTGGTTGCACATATTCAGTGCCTACTGCACGACCTGGCGGCAGAAGGGACGTAGCGATTGCCGGCTGCCAGAGCGAACAACACTCTTCAAAGACAGCCGCTGACACTGCGTAAGTGAAGTGTCAGCAAGAAGCCCAGGGCTCGGGGAGGTTAAATTGTTAAATCGCGTTCAATGACGGCTGCTTCTACTGCAAGAAGCCGCTGGAGCAAAAGTTAATGTTCAACGTTGTAGGAATCGTCTCGTCTTGAATTCCGTCGCTGGGCGGAGTTTGGTTCAGAGCGCATGTTCAGGTCTACATCCTAACAGAACAAACTTTAGCAACTCTAGTCAGAGTTCTACCGGCGCGACGCCCTGTCAGAAAACTTTGGCGTGACGGAGTGGCAGGAAGTCGAAGGCTTGCAGTCTACTTGCCAGGGCAGTGCGGGCTTCTTGCTGGTCTCTGAGGGTCGCAGCTCAGCGATTGCACGCGAAGGGAAAAAGCCTTTGAACGGCATCAGGAACATCCAAAGTTGATTCCCGAACTGCTTTGAGCCAACGTGGCGCATGCCTCTTCGTCCACAGCCTTTAGACCCTTCACGTCCCTACACCACTGGGCCACAGCACAGGACTGAACGGTGCACGTGTTTGTGCCCAGGATGTCTTGCGCCGGGACATGGTCGGTGTTTTTGGCGCCGCTGGGCCTGTACCCCAGACTAACTGCCATTTTCCTTGCACGTCACAGCTGGTGCTGCCACAGGCAGCACGTCCCAGACTTCTCCATCTACAGCCCCGACATTGAGGCAAGGCGCTGCAAGCCAGGACTGCCAAACAAGCATGCGGATTAGCGGGCAATGATCGCTTGTGGGTCAGTGCCAGCTCACAGTCCTTGTCGGCGACTTGTCGGTAATGCTGTGTCTGAGAGGCCCTGTCCCTGCCACTCTGCCATCCTGCATTGCTGCCCAGCAGGTGATAGATGCGCGTCTCCCAAGCTTCCAGCTTCGTGGCTTAGCCACCTACCAGCAGGCACCGGTTGTGGAAAACACAGCAAATCAAGGCGAGAGAGCAGGTGAGATCTCACCTTACGATTGCCGAGTTCCGACATCCCGTTTGGTTGCAGACCTCCCTACCCGGCCTCCTTCTGTCAAGCAGCGGCGGGTCTCGGAGGTGCTCTCGACAATGCAGTGGTCTGTGCTCCCCCGAGATATGTTCAAAGGTGTGCTGTGATTCTGGCTCATGATCCCTGATCGAATTCGCATCCGCGAACTGAGATCAAGACGACCTGCGACCGCAGCAAAATGGAGATTACATCCCTGACACCGTCCAGAACTCAGTACGTGTGTAATGTGTGTAGTAGGAAGGAGTCCATCCGATCTGCACGAATCGAATTGAATGCAACGTTGTCGAGGGTTTGGCCGATGCAGAGTCTGTATCCATGTCGTATAGCGTTGCCAGCTTAGCACTCATGAGACATCTTTAGACCAGGCCGGTCAATGACCAGATGTACGTCAGGCCAACCTGCTTATCTGAAGTTACTGTCCGTGCGGAGGCAGTCGTCACACAAGCACCACACTGGACCACACTTCAAGACGTTCTGCTCTTGTAGGTGGAGGCTGCACTTGTGGTTCAAAGACGTGCGCTCTCTGCTGGTCCGGACCCAAGATCTGCGAATGGACAGGAACAAACAGCCCCGAAAGCCTCAATAACCACGAGCCCCGTCGTCCTGCACAGACTCGGGGACAGCAAGCCACGAATCAAGTATGCAAAACTTACCACTGTTCTGCCGGCAGGGCTGCATTTGGTAAGGTGCACGGATCGGGTACTCGTATGGAGTGGGCACTCGCAACGTCCGTGGAAGGCCCCGGCTTTCGGTGGCTCGCCGAGGATCAGCCTGGAGGCAGGGAAGGTAGAGGGGGTTGGTGAGAGCGCCACACGACCTATGCACGTGAGGGGCCTTTCATCGTGGAGGGCTATTCGCGCACCGGCCCTAGGTTCCTACAATTTCACGATCTCGCAGAGGTCCTGTTGAATGCTTCCAGTTCTGATCCCTCAGCACAATGCACAGCAGCATGCCTAGATTGGATTTCACTTTCACCGTCGGTAAGCAAGCTTCAAAGAGAGCACCATGCCACCCTCAAGGCACCCTGCATGTTTCGGCATATTAGTCCTGAGGATATCAATTCGATCCTTGGTCTGCGGAGATAGCCTCTTGCCAGCACAGGCCAAGAATGACGGCACAAGTTTGATCTTGCGCGTGCGGAGTGGCACAGTGGCTGCACAAGAATGGGCACCTCGCCCAGGTCAAGCACACCATTGCTCAAGCCCCGGGGTGATGCCAGTTCACGCAGCCAGTTGCACGATCAGCTCGCTGTCACCTGAAGTCGGGGCAAGTCTCTCCAGTACCTCCTGAACTCCGCTCAGGACATCACGAATCCACCCATGTACCTTTCAGACCTGGCTGGAGTCTAAGCTGTGAAGCTCCGAGAACGCTTTGACATGCCTTGTTGCCAAGTCAGGTGGCACAGTATTCTCCCATCCCTTCGTGGATGATGCCAGTCAGCACAGGCCCGCCAACTTGGCGAGAGAGCGCTTTGGGGGGAGGGGGGAAGGGGAGTCGAGTCTGCTTTGTGGCTGTTCTTCAGAGCGGTTTGTGATCTTTTGCTAACTTGCTGGCCTCTCTTGGCGACGGCTGGTGATAGATGATTTTTTGATTAAATGAAACGAACACACCTCAAGGACATCCAGCTAGAGCTGCCTGCATCGCAAGTCGGATTGGAGGATTGGAGTGGGGATACTTGGTTGCAGTGCAACTTGTTGGGGACATTTCCTGCCCAGGCGTAGCCGCCTGTAACGTCGCTTAACCGAGCAACGTGGAGTCCGAAGCAAAAGCCCCAAGAAGCTCTTCGCCTATGAGGCCCCCTTGGCGTCCCAAGCCTCACGCGCGCGTGGCCGTGATCTCACGGATGCGTCGATTTCGGAGTGTGGCACATGCACTGTGTGATTCACCGGTTACAGTTTTATGAACTGCTCAGAAGCCGTCTCGCCGTTCGTGAGTGCACGGGGACTACTTGAGTTGACTAGAGTTGGCGACCAGAGTCCCCAAAGATGCAAGCAATGCTGGTTGCGTGGCACAGAGCTCAGGCCTATGCACTTCCACAGCTCTGGCGGGGAGGAGAAGGCTAGATTGTCGACTCACCTAGCAGGGTTGTCGCATAGGCTCAGGTGGAAATTGGACGAGGGACATGACAAGCCACCCAGGAACTGAAGCAATCTATGGAGCACATGCTCCCTATATTCTTCTCTCTGTCCTGTCTCTATGACTCTATGCGTTGTTTCGCATCTGGAAGACCAGCAATAGGCTGACAGGAGGCAGATTGGCCAAGCTGACCCGGTAGTTCCGTCTGCGAGGCATCGGCACCGTTGACAGGTGTGTCAGACTCAGCGTTGGTTGCTGGTGAAGTGCGCCATGCCTGCTGCAAGCTTCCCTGCTTTATGCAATTTCTCTATCACTCGTAGCTGATCTTCACCCGGAAGACCTGCCTTCGTAAAATTAGGAACATACCCTCTTGTGACAGACTCAGCTTCCGCTCATGCTCTGCGAGCACGCCTGTCGAAATCCGAGTCCACTGCGCCTAACGCCCGCAGCTCCGGCACGAGCCTGGGGCCTACACCGGACCAGTTGAATCGAAGCCATGAGTTGAAGGCTGCCTTTCGTCCATGACGTGGGCCGTGCTAGTAGAGAGCTTCTCTTGCACTTTGGTGAGGTCCTCGCTCAGACACTGCTCGGGGGGCAGGCTCGGACAAATGAATGTCCTCGAGCACCATGAGCTGATACACAATCAGTCACAAGCACATGCAGCATATCAGCTCATGTCCAACTTGTGCGTCGAGCGTCACATCATGCCTTGCCATGGTCTGGCGCTGGGGATGATAGGGATAAGAGAGCAGCACATATATGCGACGGTCCTCAACTCAGACATCTTGCGGCTGAGGCTACTGCCATGATAATCCTTTTGGCCCGCAAGTACACAACTCCGATTGAACGCCCTGTGTGTGCTAGGGGTAATGAGGGTAACTTTGCAACCTCGTGAAACTCCTACTTTTCCCTCGGAACTTGCGTCCTCATGCCCTTTACAACCTGTCCGGAGTGCTGGGAGTCCTAACAGCAATGTCTAAAGCTGCGGGCAAGCCTTCATCTCACAAGATCTGCATCTTGACTGCACATGGTCAGGGTTTGGATGGTCTGCAGAATCTATCTAGGGCTGAGTGACAGGCTGTTCTTTTGCAGACTTTGATTTACATGGTTCTTGAACTTGAAACTTTGACAGCAATTTGTTATGACAGCTGCCCCGCGCGGCCGCTTGTAGAACCGTGCGGTAGATGCTGGGCCCTTGCAGAAGCGTGAGCACGCAAAACGCATACTACCACCGCATCATCAAACCTGCATTCTATCTGCGCAAGCCTGGCAGAAGTATCTTTGCTAATGAACTGCTGACAAATGTAGTGCTTGGAGACGTGCTCCAAAATCAAAGACAAGTTCAGCTTGGCTAAGAAGACTTTCATTCTTCGAAGACCCTTCCGCGCGTGTGCTCGCAGCACAGGTTTGCCGGGTCTGCCGCCTCGATACTGGGCGGCGTCCAGGGTGGTGTGCAGATCGTTGCTATTTCTTGCTGACATGCTTGTAGAAGAGTTCTTTCACAACTCTGGAAAAGTGTCGACAGGGCCAGGACCAGGTGGCTGCAAGAAAGCCGATCCTAACGACAGGGCGCAAAGGAAGGACAACTAGGAACGAATCCAGACCCGGCGAGAAGGAAGGCCAACAGGAAGAATTGGACGAACAGGGAGGAACTGTGCGAGGGGAGCAGTGGAAAACGGAAGGAAGGGCAGAGAGCGGCAGTACGTCAGCTGCGCAGTGCACCAATGAACCAAAGCAGTTGGCCACTATGTCAGACCGACGCCGGCTGCCGAAACCATGAAGTTTCTCTCTGGGAGAACTGTTTGAAGCAGGGCCGCGATGTGCCCGCTAAGGAAGCCCAGAAGACGTGGGACTTGACTCGCAGGTGCTGGCGGAACATAGCGAGGCACGGATCTGTGATCTTTTTTCCGGCCGGCCGTTTTTGACTTCGATACACGTGTGTGCCTCTACCTTCCAGCATAATTAACGGCACTATAGAAATTGCAGCCCGTGCGTCCACCGCATGTGTAAGAAGCTTGTGCAATTTGTCACCCTTCACTGCCAAGACTTTTCACGACAGGCCAACGAGAGACAGATCGAAATTGGTGCCTCGACTCAGGAAGCAGTTTGAATCTGCCAATCGGAACGGATAGTCTGCGAGCGTTTTCATGGCTTGTGCGAAGCGCACAAGAAGCCAGCTGGGTGCATCTCTGCCGGGTGCCAAGTGTGAGTGAGGTTACATGCCGGGAGTCGCGGAGTGCGCGCTCAAAGACAACTGCCTGGTCTATGCCGATATCCGTGGCTACCAGGTGCCATGTCGGGTCCAGGCTTTGGGCCACGCATTTGGTGAAGGGATGTGAGGGGATGTGATTTGTGCAGATGACTTGTCGGGCCCAGGATAAAGAGGCGCGGAAACCAATGACCGAGAAGTCTTTGTTTCGCTGCCACTCCATGACGACCCTCGGCTGGCAATTGAAGACGCCTTGACGGGATCGTAAGTTCACATGTAACTCATTGACTCGCTAATGCTCAAGTTAGCATTTTTGCCTCCAGCAGCCGAGTCGCAGATTGCACTGCGATGTGCTGCACTGTTGCTTTCGAAGGAAGCCGATCACAGCAGTGGCATTCATGGCGTTGTGGGAGGCCGATTGAACAACTGCAACGTTCAAGTTGTAGAGTCGTAGAGAAGATGGAAGGATTGCACAGAGCGTTGCAGTGACAGTTGGGGAGTCGTCTCACCCAAGGCCGGAAGGCCGTGAAAGCAGGGATACGGCATAGGAGAGTCAGACACTGTCCAGGAGGGTAAGCTGGGCTTGGATGACCCGGTCCACAAATACATCCCGGCTTTTCGCCACATGAAGGCCGGGCGTGCTTGCTGCAGGCAGTAGCTTGTGACTAGTAACTAGTGTTTGCAAGTGTAGTTGATCTCCTGATTGCAACTTGCCCCAGGTCGCCAAGGGCAAGGTCTATGAAGATGCTTGCCGGGCGATTACACTGCGCCACCTGGTCACCCACACCTCCGGCTTGGGTAGCATGGCAAGCAGTGATCGCGATCGATTCCAGAGCTTGTCTTTTGATGGGGGATTGACGGTGTATGCTGCAGCGCTGCATGTCATCCGTCATCATGCACACTCCAAGCAACGTTGCCCCCACTGGTCCGACAAATGTCGTAGAGATCTGCCAGGTGTAACACCTGTGAGTATTGTCGCTCGGCGAAGCAAGACAGCAAACTTGACCTTGATGAAAATGGAGAGGTTATGGTCCTTCGCGCGAGCGAAAGTCCGAAAAGCTGGATGAGGGGCCGTACACCAGATTCGTCAAGCGTGTGGATGCCGGGCTTGTCCCCAACTTGTGTCTTCGATGCAAGTATGACGCGCAGGCACCAGTAACAGGAAGAGTTCAGCTAACTTATGCCTCGATATGGACTACAGACCGAGTGTGCTCCCAATGGATGCCACTGGCGCCGCAGTAAGTAGGGGGCAACAACGGGTCACTGAAACCAGAAAGCCAGCTTCCAGAGACGGATCTCCGTTCAGTGTGAGTTTCTTCCAGGAAGAGCTTCTGCGACGAGCTCGCATCATTTCCGCTACGATTTCATCCGGGGGAGAGGTGCTCTGCATGTCTTCATCCTTTGTGTAAGCACTGAACTCGGCAGTGGGCATTGGGCTCTTCCTTCCAACTCGCAGCCTGTGTCTCTGGCCGTCTTAGTTCCTCGCCGCTTTGCCTCCGTGCTTCTCACTCACCCTGTCCCTCACTCACTTACCTTCTCTGTCTCTCTCGGACAGGTGGGAGTACTCTATGGGAATGGACGTGCTTGGCCGTGTGCTGGAGGTGGTGTCTGGAAGCTCGGCAGACCTTCATGCTTGGGCAGTAAGCAGTTCCGCGTTCTCGAATGAGCGGTCGCCTTTGGGCCAAACCTTGTTGGCTAGGATTCAGGGATCAGAGGAGTGAATGTGCTACCTGCCCATTTCATGTTGTCCCGTTGTCCCTGCTTTCAGACTCATTTTGCACAACATGGTGTGTGCACTATATCCCGAAACATCCAAGGCTGTGTTTCGAATGGCTTGTTGTAGGCAATACATCGCACGAAGTTTCTGCAAAGGCTAATGATCTAATGTCCCGGCTCTTTCCTGCTAATTTGAAGTGGATTTCGTCTCTTCCCTGTGTTTTTTAAACAAACAGGAACAGTTTTGGGGGCGCTGCACCCTTTCCACAACAGGGGTACGAGTTTGTTGGATGAAGGTTCGACAGCAGGGTTTGGTGCTGTTGCATGTCACATGACGATCTGCTTGAGTACACCTACACGGAGAACTGTTTTACTCCGCAGGGGAGTGTCTTGGTGCTGCACACTTTAGGGACTTTCGGGGGGGTGTGTTCCGAGCAGTCAGATTGCCATTGTCCCATCCAATCAGGAATGCCTCTGGATCGCTTCTTCCGGAAGCGGATCTTCAAGAGGATTGGGATGAAAGACACAGCCTCCAAGCTGCAACATGTCGCCGGTTGCAGCACCCAGCGTATACAGAGCGACGATGATGAGCTCCCTTCGTCTGAGGCCTTTTCTGTCAGTGCTTTCCGTGCTCGTCGCCGCTTGACCGCGTACTATGCCACTTGAATGCAGACGTGATGGCGGCTTGCATGCCGCTTAGCTCTCTTTTGTTCCTCTGCAGCTTTCTACCCGGCCTGTAGTTTTCGAGGTGACGAAGGCACGGTCAAAGCACAGCACCTTGGCTCAGAAAAACGAAGCTTCAGGACGTCACATGGCAAACCCCGGACAGATGTCGTCCCTGGCACGGTTGAGCAGCAACTCCAGCTCAGATAATGGGCTGAATGCAATGGAGCGCGTCCCTGCACTGCGTCGCAGTCGAGGAAAGACGAAGCTACCCAACAAGTTCTCCGCGAGACGAGCCTTTTGGACGTTTTGGCAGTGGTTCAACTGTTGTGCTGGCGGCTTGTGTTTAGTTTCTGAGCAACACCGTAGCAGTGGCCGTGCGCAGCAAAGGCATAGGCGAAAGTGTGTGTGTGTGTGTATTTATGTATATATATATATAGCTACATACATATATACATACATATCATATCTGGAGTTCCCATGCGTGTCGGACGCAAAGAAAGGCTGATGGCCGCCATCCGCAGTTCAGCGCATGGGTACGTGGCCGATCGCTGCGAGTGCTTTCCGGAGGTTGTGCCCTCAGTCTGCCGTCCGATTGTCACTGCGACAAACCACAAGGACGCATTGGTTTTAGCTTGCTTGACGGCCACGTTTTATGCCTCAAGCCTTGATGATGACTGGAGAGGTTGCTGTTCCATTTGTGGCAAACTCCCTGCACTGCATGAGCAGTCTGGGGACTGGTTGTTTCTACACCGAGGTGGCATCTGCGGATCTTTCGCAGGCGAGGAAGCTCTTGTCTACAGCAGTGATGGCAGCTGCACTGACTGACACCGTAGTCAGTGTCAGTATAGTGACGGACATGGGCGCTGTCGTTCGAAGTCCGTGCAAATTTGCTCCCTTCTGTTTCTCTTAGGAGTAAATCCGTCGATGCAGACGCAAGCATAGCACCTGCCACCACACTTTTTTGTGACGGTTAAGCTCTTCCAGGTGGACTCTTGTCGTCGCTTCGAGATCAGGCGCTATTCTGCGCGGCGTTGCTAAACGGAGGCTTGGTGGTGCGCCATCATGGCATGTCTCCACCTTCTCATTCAATCCGCTGTTAGAACCTGCTCGTACAGGTGCCGCAGGCATTGGTCACTGCAAGCATTGCCCATCGCACACACAAGATCTTGCTGCCCAAACTCATGAGATCGCGCCGAATGGCGCGGACACCAGTTAAAACTTGGTGAACGAAGCGCAAGGCTACTCACATGCCAGCGGTCGACGAGTACTGGAGCCCGGAACGGTTAGGATGCTATGCCGCGCTACTTGTCAAAGGGCGATGCCCATGTGGAACGAGGTTTCAGTGAAAGCATGTAGCTCTCAACTTGGTGGAGTTGTTTCTTTTCTGCCGGTTGGCCTGTCTGATTCAGTGGAAGAATCATTGTGGTGTGTGGTAGGCAGGGTGAGGCATGGAGAAGGAACAAGGCCTTAGTGATCGACCGAGGATTGGCTTCGTATGAAGTCTGTCGCAGACAAAGATGTTCTCCCTGGGTGGGGCATGCAACTTGACGAACATCTGTGTTCAGGTTGGGTGGCAGCAAGGTTTTGCAGACATGCCAAACAACAGGGAGCTTCTGCAGATATGTGCAGCGCTGCAAGGCATTCAATGGGTATTGGATGGTGTCCTGTCGGCCATTGGATTCCTGAACTTCACGAGCTGCCTGGCTTGAAGCAAGACGACACCTTCTGCACTTCTTGGTGCTTTCCAATCTCTTCTCACGAAGTCCTCGCATGGAGCCAGCTATAGCTGGCATCCGTGTACGGCTGCCCCTGCTGAGGATGTTTATGGGTGGAATAACTACATCCTGGTCCATCAACTTCCGTGCGAAGATCATCCAAGTGCCATCGCGGCAGATATGTAGCTCGCATACTCGTTGTGTCATGTGGACCGTCAGTAATGCCGGTAAAAATTCAGTGCCAGCTTCACGTCGCCTGAGAACTCAAGGCAAAGCCGCCTGCTGACGGCTTTTGTCCTTCTGAGGTCACAATGACCTCCAGCTCCTGCGATGCTGATGTTCATGGATGGGATCATCGAAGAGACGACCTCGACGGTTGCATCAAGCATGCGTTGAAGGCCTTGGTGCTCCGACCATGCGGCGCCAACTTCGTCAATTCAAGCTGTTGTGCTGGAAAGCAGGTAGTCCAGAAGGAGGCATTTGTGCAGTTGCAGCTGCATGATGGTTTCCTGAGAGGGAGTTATCCAGCACACTAGTATGTATCAGGGTTTTGGCTGAAGATGACATGGACCCTGGAAGTAGCAGCTCCTCACGTTCATTGCACACTGAAGCGGATCTTGTGATGAAGGTCTGCAAACGAAAGCAGAAGCATCTGCGCATGCATCGCCAAAAGTCCTCGAGGAGAAAGTTGACGAGATCGCGGTTTCTTGGGCCGCACATACTTCATTCGTGGTCTTAGTGTCTTGTAGATGAAGGAGGGTGAAGGAATGCATGTAAAGTAAACATAATAGAGTGGAGTGATCGTGCTGTCCACGGCAGAGTGGGATTTGCAACTGTGGAGAGAGAGAGAGAGGTCATGACAGAGTTTCACGCCGTGCAGCGCGTGAGATGCATGGCGGACTGGTCCCCTTCGGGGGGAGAGGGGAGCGATGCCCCTTTCCTTACACGTGGATCAAGCAAGCGGGAGAGCGAGAGAGCGAGAGAGCGATAGTTAGTTTCTTCACAACCCGGGGGAAGTTTTCTGTTTGCTGACTCTCCCCACAAGGACCCATTACAGGGGTGGGCCTCTCGGCCCGGGAGTCCTGGCAAGACTCCCATGCCCCGATGTAAAATGAAGAGAGAGAGAGAGAGAGACACTCTTACGCTCCGACAAGCTGACAGTCAACTTCCGGGGGACCACGCTGCTCCTGGACCAAACGAACGGGGTCCGCCAAGGCAGTCCTGACAGCCCCGTTGCCTTCGGCTCTGTGGTAGCTCGAGACCTCGACGACTGCATCGGGAAAGCGAAGGACGCTAAACCCGCATCGGGGGATCCCCCTCCCGAAGATGGCGGCAGCTACATGGACGACACCTACATCTGGTCCATGTCCCGTGACCACATGCAGAAAATGCTTGACCTGCTGGGAGAAAGACTACCGCACAAAGGCCTCTTCCTGCACCCCGGGAAAGTCGACATCATCAGCAACAAGACGCAGACCACTTTCCGAGTTGCGGGAAAAGACGTCCCGACCAAGGGGAAAGACCACATTATGACTGTCCTCGGGAGCCCCATGGCATTCCACCTCACGCCGGCCATAGTCATAGCGGCCATGCAGACAAGGGGGAGGAAAGCCTTCTGGACCCACCGGGGGGAGTTGATGGCAAAGGCGCCGATATCCAAAAAGCTCATTCTGCATACGATGTTGGTACGCCAATCAGCGCTATGGGGCTGCGCCACGTGGCCATGCCACGCACAAATACTGAAGCAAGCCAATTCCATTCAATTGGCTCATGTTAGAGATATGGCGGGGATGCGAAGGGGGGATGGTGAAGATTGGCTCACCTGGAATCAACGCACTCTCCGCCGAACTCGGGGGATGCTCTTCCGCCACGGGATCACCAAGAAGCACCCTGCAGCCAGTAGATGGTCCACATTCATTCTGGAACAGATCTGGGGATTGTTGGGACATATGTGCCGGGGAGACCCTGTCGGGGGACAACTCCTCCGCTGGAGATGCCTCGCATGGTGGAATGCCAACCGACCACCGTATGGCAACATCAGACACGCGGGGCGATTCAACGCGTACATGGACATTGACCGGCAAGTCACCTCTATAGCGGGGGAGAACTGGCACGACATTGCCATGGACAGATGCCAATGGTCTGGGCTTATGCAAGCCTGGCTCGACAAATATGATGTACCATGGGCATCGGGACGACAGACAAGCATCGCGAACCTGGCGCCACACAGGGGCACAAGCCCAGACAGCCGGGGGGAAGAACCCATTCCTCTCCCACCTCCGACTGCTTGATGATGCAGAGTGCAAAGAAGCACTCTCCGGAGTTGCAGCCTGAAGGGGGACCAAGACAGAGGATCCTCTTTGCAGAGTGGAGCTGAAAAGACAGAAGAGACTGCCACTCCGTGACAATCTGCACGTCCTTCAAACTCCAGTTCCGCGAGACGATTCAGGACTAGTGACCCAACCACAGCCCCTGTACACGTTCCTAAAGAATGCCCTCAACGCCCTAATAGTACTGCAGAGCTCTCCGAGAAAGTGGCTGAGACGTATATCAGGGGGATCCTGCATGAACGTGATCACCTTGACCTACCGTGCGCTCCTTGGCTCGAACAACATGCCGTTGTCACTTACTACCTGCATGCACCTCTCTCACCTGCATAACTCTATGCTGAGCAGAAGCTTTGATCTGTACTGATCTCTGAGCTACAACAAGCATACCTTCGCAGTGACGTACAAGAAGATGACCGCCCTGACGGCTGTCATTCTCGTCATCACGAGCCTAGCGGGGAACGGCGGTGGCACCCCACCCCAGGGCGGACCCGGGGGGACGACTCAGGACGACAACAGCAACCGCGGCCACCCCCCCCACCCCCCACCCCCACAGCCTCCACAGCAGCCCCACTTGCCAGCAGCGATGACGCAACAAGCACCACAACCAGGGGGAATGCCACACGCACCCTGGATACCACAATGGATGCAAGATCCGAACGCAGCGCCGCCGACGCAGCTCACCTGGCAGTCCACCCACGTCACCTCCCAAGGGGTACCGTACACCACGTGGGGAGGGTACTCCATAACGCCGAACGCAGCCTTTCAGCAAGGGGGACACACGCAGGTGTACTTCCCGCCTCCAGCATACCAGATACAGAACCAGCAGGTTCCACAACAAATGCAGCCACCACAGCGAGCGAGCTCCAGCACAGCACCACCACAGCCACAGACTCCCACACAGCCGGCCTACCAACCACCACCTGGCCATGACCTCCCTGCCCATGAAGCACACTTTCCACAGTCGGCCTGGGACATCCCCACCCCTCCTACCTCTGCAAGGGGGGACCCCACAGCCCAGAGACTCCCCCCAAATACCGTACCCGCAGCGCCATTCTACAGAATGGGATATGCAAAGCCTTACAACCCTGACGATGATCCATGGAACACCCCTTACTCCTCGCCACGCCAAGGGGAGGACACGGCACCTGCCACCACATGCGATGCCGCCACCACGCCACCAGTACGACCAAGGCCTGACCAGGGAAAACCGTCGGCCAGAGCACATGACACCCAGACGGGACCCACCCGAAGCCACCAACCACCGCAACCGCCCACAGCGCCAGCTCATCCAGCAGACGTCGACGACCCACCATCGCTGCCTCCGTGGGACGAACACATACTCCAGAACACACCCAACACACCAAGCACGCAAACTGGCACAGGCGGGGGAATGGCAGCAACCAACAACAACCCGGGACAAAGCCTCTTTACCGAGCAGGAGCTACGCAATCAGAGGGAATGGTATGAGGGCCAGGAAGGCACATACCAGGGGGAAATCCCCCCAGAAATGGAATGGTCGGGATCCACTCCCGCTGCAGCAGCAAACCAGCCCCCAGCCGGCGATGCGACAGACACTTCACAACAACAACAACAACAACCACCTCCACAACAACCACCACCACTTGATCCTACCAGCGAGGCCACTCCCACACAGCAACAACAAGCCACCCGCAGACCGCCCTGGGAAACTCCCGGGTGGGGTGGCATCCGCAAACAGCGGCCTCAGCACGGGGGAAGTAGCCGCCACAGCCACCCACAGGGGGAACAATGGCAAGCCCGGGAAGCTACAGCTGGCCACGGATCACAGAGAGTCGCGAACAAACGCGGCAAATACACCTTTAAGCAACTGCACCGAAGCAACCGCCAGCTCAGCCGCCCACCTCCCCAGCCCCAAGAAGGTCCAGGCTGGGGATACCAATTTGCACAAGACAACCCGACACCCCCCGAAGCAGGGGAAGCCAACAGCAGCGACAGCAGCAGCAGCACCCAGTCGTCCACCACGGAAAGCTCGAGCACGTCAAGCGGGGACCACGCATGGAATGACCACACGCAGCCCCCCACGGACGCACACGCAGACGCAGCGGGGGAGAAAGCCGCCAACCAAGCTCGGGACGAGTGGGAAGCCAGAGCACACCGCGACCCCCACGTACAACGACGACCTGACAACAGGCGGCAGCCCACGCCCTCCCATGACCCAGACGCATGCGGCGGCGCGGTGCAGCCTAGCGGCAACCAAGCCACATCAACAGCCACAAGTTCGGCCAACCACAGCACCCTCGAGCAACACGACGAAGCACTCAACTACCCACCACACATACAGGTGTCTCCCAACGCGGCCTACACAATGTACAAGCTAACACATGGCTGCTGGGAAACCGTCGTGCAGTACCACCCCGAATACATCCCCGACATGGGGGAGGAGAATCCACAGACAGACCCCACCACAGGTTTACACGTGGCTATGCAGGGGGACCGTGGACCTGCCGACACCGCGCCACCATTCAGCGCTGGCACGCGCATCAGATTCTCCCAAGTCGGAAGCACCTTGTGGTATGGGTTCGTGGTGGAAGCACCGACAGCACACAACCATGAGCCAGGCAGTTTTATGATCGCGGAGGGGGACAAACTGTCCTTCGGGCGGGGGAAAGCTGGACACTGGTATATGGAGCTTGAGCAGTACAGCACCACAAGCCCCGCAGAGATACGGCAAGCTCGGCAACAAGTTGAGCAAAGAAAACGCGGCCGGGGGAGTGCTGCGTCTCCGAGCACCCCAGCAGGGACCTCCAAGCAAGCACCACCAGCTAAGCCACAGACACAGCCCACACAGCCCGCCGGCAACCAACGCAACCACACGGCCCGGTCCTCCACGGACCCCCCCCCCAGAACAACTGAGCCAGACCCCTCCTACACTCCCGACAACACTACTTCCGGGCACCCCGCTGCAGCAGCCAAGCAGACCTTCTACGACAGAGCTCAAAAACCTGACACGACTCCGGGGGAACAACAACGGCCACCCTTGCCGCAACAGCAGGAACAAGAGCCACAGGGGACAGCACATCCCCTCATGGATGGCAGGCCGCTTCGCAGGGGGCAGCAACAGCGCCTCTCCAACACGACAACACACAGCCAGCGTCCGGTTGCGCCATCCCAGACGGACGACACCCACTTCTACGTCCTTGCCAAAGACAAGCGCGACATTGGCGGCAGAAGCAAAACCAACCCCGGCCCAACACCGCCGCCACCCAAGCCGGACCATGACGTGAACAACATGATGCAGCGGCAGATCCAGCAACGACGACCACCCAACCAAGTTGCAGAACCACCGACCTCCGGAGGAACAATAGCGGCATCCAACCCACCCACAAATGCGGGCAATGTGCAACTGCCCGCCACCAACATTCCACAACAGCAGGCTACTACGAGCAACAACCAACCACAGGAACCACAAGCCTCGCACGGCCGCACAACCCCTTCCACGATTGCAGCAAGCAATCTCACCACTTTACCAATGCCCGGACAAGCAGACACGACAAGCAACCGAGCTTACCCACCACCGCACTCCTACCTACCCACGCCGGGGAAGCCACTTTGGCAACAGCTAGAGACCCACCTCATGGCCATCAGGCGCCTCTCCGAACACCTACCAGGGGGGAGACCTATCCAAGACATTGCGGATAGTGCGCTCGTAGATGTCCTACTATACTCAGAGGCAGATGCACACCTCGCAACAGTCTCCTCAGACATCATGGAACGGGGAAACACACAGGGGGACGATGCTGAGAGGTTGCCCAAAAGACACAAGCCCCCCCCGGGGAAGATGACGGCAGCTCAAGCAGTCCGCCGGATGGCAGACCTGGCCCGCATGCAGCTCTCGCAACATGCCCAGACGAACATATGTCATGGTGAGTTCTCGCCCTGCATAGACTCCCTTGTGCAATGGCTACAGCGCCTCGCGGGGGAATGGGTGGCAGAAAGGGGAATCCCCTCACTCATGAGCCTGCTGCGTCGATTGCTGCTCAAGATCGCCGGGGGGAACACGATGATGGAAGCGGATGACTGGCGACAACTCCTGGACGTCTGCCTGTCCCTCCAGGCCCTCCTCGACGCCACCGACGGGGGGACAGCAGTGCACCCTGATGGCTCCAGCAACGAGGGGAACTACGAGACCGCGCTGGACCAACTCAGTGGAGAACTCCCAGCCTGGGGGAATGACGTGCGACGGGAGGTACAGGCACGACTCCTGGCGCTGCTTCACAAAAACTCTGCGCTGCTGGCCTCCAGCCAAGGGGGAACCGGAGCCGCTAGCTCCGAACAGCCCTGGTGGACCCAAGAACGACACCACGGCATGGGGGATGTCGCTCGCGCGACGGCACCTACACAGATGGAAGACGATGCGGGGGATGACAACTCCGACGACTCCCACCGCAGACGCCGCGCGCTGGCTGAGCACATTCACGAGTACTTCTGAGAGCATGCCAGCAGTGACAGCATAAACTCGGGGGATCTCGTCCACTAGAGGGATTTTAGTTCGGATTGCATGCTTCTTCTTGCTGTTTTGGTGAATCTCTTTTTCGCAACCCAGAAGAGATCCTTCGTCAAGCGGAGAAGCGGCCCCCCCTCTGAAGTGAGGTTTGTCCTATGCTTACAAACCTTCCTTAGGTTTGGAGCCGCCCTTGTTTTGCCTTTTCTGACGGGGGAGCAGGGCCGCTTCCAATGTACCACGCAATAGTTTGATACCATCTGAAACATGCAAGCCGAAGCTGTCGCTTGTTTCATACTTCAGCTGCAGTCTACCTTCCTGTCCTGCATGTTTCGCACAACAGTTTGCCGTGTTTTCCAACATGACAGTTCTCATCTACGCTTTTGTTTAGCTTTCTTCGGCATGGAGTGATGTAGGTCCCGCAGCAGGCAGGGGGAAGAACTTGGCAGCCTCCTTTCAGCCGTTCAGTCAGGGGGAAAGGCAAATGTTCCTTCGGCTACGTTCGCTTTTAGTCTAGGCGTCGTGTCTGATTTCACATCCACCCCCTGACGGTACAGCTCGCGGCGAATGAAGGGGGAACCACTGACGTATAGGCTTGTATTGCTCCTGAAGATGTGCGGGAACCCATCATGAACGTAGGCTGTTGCTTTGCTTGCTTGGTTTTCTCAACCTGCAACTATATCTTACTGTCCTTTCTACCAGTGATGGGGGAACCATATCTTTTTCCGAGCTGTGACTGTTGTTGCCCCTTAAAGCCTCTAANNCGCCTTTCGGCGCGGGGGGCCTGACACGCCTCCTGAACCCCGAAGTGAAGTGAAGTAGAGAGATAGAGAGACTTTGCTTGGCTTTCGCAGTGCCGCTTTTGTGAGCATGTCAGAACAGGGATGTCGCAGCCCTGACTTTGTCTTTGTAATTATATTTGTTCGTCTCTGGCCGTCGACATCCTTGTGCATGTTTCCCAGAGAGTGTACGATTGCCTTGTACTGTTGTCGTAGTTTTTTACGGCCTTAGCCTTTCGACAATCTACACTCGTCTTTCACCCCCCTTCGCCCAATAACATATTGGGTGGGCCTGGCGCCCGGGGGCACTGACCTGCCCCTATGCCCGGGAGAGAGAGAGAGAGAGAGAGACTTTGCTTGGGCGCCTGTGCCGCTCCCTTGCGTCGGGGAAGGAGATGTGCAGTTGACTCGGAGATGTGAGCTCTCGTGGAGCAGTCACGCCCTTCTCAGCGGGTTGAGCAAGCCTTTCTGCTGCCGTTTCCTCAACAGGCCCGAGGGTTGATCACTTCCCTGAGCGCGACTGCGGCACCTGGTGACCTTTCTCTCCGCCGAGGGCTTGGTAGACATCTATGGCGAGCTCATTGAAAAGGGTCTGTGGGGGCGGTGACAAAGGCAAAAATTGGCTGCAAAGCGGGGCGAAGTGGAGTCAGAGTTACAAACAGCGGGGGACAATTAACGCCGGCACTGAATTTTCCCCAAGGTGCCTCCCCTAATGAACCTGCTCCTTTGCTTTGAACATCGTCGTGGGGAGCACCACCTCAACATGTACGATGCAGCTTAATGATGGTGATGATACCTTTTGTGCTGTTGCTGTTTTGCTGACAGCTGCATTGAAAGCATGTTCCGCCACTAACAGCTGAGAGCCCCGGAAACGATTGCCATAGGGGCGGGGAGATAGGGACATGGAGTTGGGGATTGCAAAGTTCGGGGCTTGGGGCTCTCAGCAGAGATGCTCGGAACACACATAAACAAACCCTGCCATCGGCTCATTTTTCATTGAGACCCCAATGCCGACCACTCCATAAAACACGCAGTGGATCGGGCGGGCCTAGGTCGGCGGGTCAGGATAACCGACCCCTAAGCCGGCAGAAAGAAAGAGAGAGAGCGAGAGAGAGTTCGACAGTCTACCCAAAACAGCACGAATCCCCTTCGAAATGCTGCGGCCCCTTGATGTGCTCGCACTCTCATTTCATGCTACCTCATGCGAACCTGACCGCGGGGGAGTATCAGCTGTCATCACTGGGGGGACATACTTCGTGTACGCTGATTAAACTATATTTCTCCCCGTATTGTTACTGTTCTCGGAACCGTAACACATGGGGGCCCTATAGTAGTGGCCGCGGGTTTCGCACGCCCCTCATGTCCCATGGAAGAAGACACAGAAAACACGCCCCCATACCCCTACTAGCAAGCAAGCAAGCAAGCAAGCAAGCAAGCAAGCGAGCAAGCACATTTCCTGACGCTGTCAATGTCTGTATGGCTACAGCAGCTGACCTCGATGAATCCCTCCCCTGAAATCCGACGAGCGGTCGGCTGGGCTGAAATTTGGGGAGCCTGACACGCTCCGCACGCCCGGGAAGGAAAGAGAGGGAGGAAAAGTGCAGGAGCAGAGCCCTGGCAGTGACAGGCCTCCTACCGTAAGCCAGAGAGCCCTGGAGAACGCAACGAGCTGAGCCGATCTGTTGCGGATGGAGCGCGTGCCGTCTTGGGCAGAGGGCCTGACTGTGCCCTGCGTCCCCAGCAGAGCAAAGCAAACAAAGAATGTGCCCAACGCCGGAGCCTGGGTATGCCTGCGTACCGTCCCCTTTCTTCTGGGTCTCCATCAAGCAAGAGATAGAGAACTGGGGCTGTCCGAGTTCCAATCTCCTTGCGTGGGGAGGAATGCTTTTGTATGGGCCGTGGGACCATGAGGAGCACATGAAATTCTTGCAACTAATTTCGATGGCATACAAGCATCGTGAATTTTATCAACTCGTTTGAGTGTCGGTTCCATTGCACGGAGAAGTAGGCTTAGAAAGGCAGTGACAGAATTGCACTGCGACAAGAGCCGTGAGCAATTGAACATTTACCTGACTGAGGGCACGCACCTGATTCAGCAGTGTACAGCTGGCCGTAAAGAGGGCTTGCACTCTGTGTGCTCATAAACTGCACTTGCAATAGGGCCTCGTTTTCCGTCGCGACATGGGAGCGTTGCTGAGCAGAGACAAATGAGACTGTGGCGAGTACCCCTGAAACCTCGCCTGACCCGTTCGAGCGAAAGCGCTAAACATGTTTTTGTCGGTCAGCTGTGACCAGTCAGTAGATTCTTGCTGAGTCAAACTACGCAGTTTATACAGCTTGCGGCTGATAGTGTCGTGACATAGCCCGCAAGTGACAGTACATCGCTTGAATTGCCGCCCGGAGTGAGTGCGAATCATCAGCAAGAGCTGCCTGCATCCTGATGGGAAGTGGCAAATACGCGGAGGGAGCTCTCCAAACACTGGCTTCGAGTAATTGCTTCAGCCACATGCTCTTGCCTGGAAAAGCGCTTACCCGATTGCAGAGAATTTTTGAATTCATGCGCATCTCCAGCCCATTCGGGCTTTGCTCTACGACTTTGGGTCCAACAATCCGGTAAGCAGAAAGAAGTTAGTCCAGGTTGGACCCAAATTTGGAGGTCGACTGTTGCTGAGCTTTGAGGGAGATTCCTTAAACAGGGCTGTGGTCAGCTGCAGCCAGCGTCAGTTTCGAAAACCCAAAGGCAGCAACGCACGTCCAGCTCCAAAGACGAAGTCTGACAGCTCCGCTGGATTGGCTGTGGTGCGTCAAGTTTGCAAAGCGGTATGGCCGTCTTGGCAGCCACTGCACTTCCAAATCCTAGCGGTACATGACCGTGTTTCTCGCAGTCCCATCTACTTTCGCCACATCTGGCCTCTTGCTTGTTATTCCACACGCAGTGCTTGCAGAAGGCCTGCTGGGCACGCCACGCAGAAAAGCATGATGGTCGAAATGACCAGCCGAAGTTGTGGGGCGCCCAAGCCATTTGAAGTGATTTTTCCCTCAGGTCTCAGGTGACTCAGGTGCTCGTCATCCCATGAGCGGGAGCAAACGTAAGCTTTTCCTTTACAGTCAGATGGCAAATCTGTGTGGACAAGTTTGCCTTGCGCCCACCCGACCTCGTCGAGAAAGGCCACCTGCTCCGAGCCCGCCAACAAGGGCTGGCTTTACAGCCCTGCCAGCGCGGCAGGGGGCCAGAGGGGACAGTCTTGCGACTCACGCAGTTTCGCGATGTTCTCAAACTTTTGAGGTCATAAGTACGATCAAGTGATATCAAGTTAGACGAACGCTGAGTAGTGGTTGCTTATGGTTCCGTTGGTTCTCAGGACGTACGCGTTGGTGAGGGAGTGAGGCTAACAAGGAAGGAGACGACAACATCAAGCCAAGAGGATCAAACGCGAACTCGCATCCCGACACAGTCTTAAGCCCCCAGAACAATCTCGCCGAAAGCTCTACGGGCTGCAAACGAACGCAAAAAATGCCTGTGAGCCTTAGATTCTGCCCTGGACTTCTTTCGTATCTTTCCAGTGACCTCATACCCATTGCCATTGACTGATACTGGTAGCGTCTAGTAGCCAAAACTCTTGATAGAGCCGCAAGCTAACCCCGGAAGGGAAGCAGAACCCTCGAAGGAGTTGATTCTTTTCGTCTTCTCAGCCCGTTGCTGGTACCTGCTGGGAATTTTGATTTGAGTGGTTTCTTCGAGGGCAGATTCCCGAGAAAATGAATGTGACAGTGCTGAGCTGAGCCTGTCATCCCGAAGTCTTCCGTGAAGCCCTTGCTTTCGTGGCTGCGGTCAGGGGCTGTGATGCAGAGTCAAGACGAGCTTGCGATGTCTGACAGCAATTCCCCCTTGAAATATGAAGTGACAAGAATACCCCAGCAGTCGGAGGCGCTGCGCTGCGACACGCTCGGCCAATGTACAAAGCCTGCATATGCCACAGAAGCTCCGATCGATTTGCGGGGCGAAAGGAAGCACGAAGAAAATGTCTCTCCGAGAGTCATGCTTAAGATGAAGTTCCACTCTCTTCAAAAATAGCGGAGCTTTGTGCCCCTGGGTTGTCAGGTGGCTGGCTGCCCGGCCTGATCCTGCCTCAGAGCATGTCATGCGCTGTCGTGCTCGGCTGTAGCTATGTATAGAACAGGAGAGACGTTCAGCCAACCTCACTGTCACAAGTCCCGAGGCCCCAAGGCTGCGAGGCGCGCCGATGGAAAACGCAACAACACAAGCACACGATGCGCCGCAGTGTCATGCAGTGGTGACTTTCTCTTTGCTATCAACGCCTAGTCGGGTTCGGGTTGTGTTGTGCGACGCTGCCAGGATGACTTCGAGTGCAATGACGGCAAGGCCAACTTTCCTTTGCAGTGCTGCGAGATGCCGCGAGCCCTGGACCGGCTCGATCTGTCACATAACAAAAGGGCCAAAATCAAGGCTCAAGCTTCCAGACCTTGCTACATGGGAGGCAAGCATGAAGGGTCAAGCCTGGTTCACTGGTACAGTACAATCATAGTACCATTATGCGTAGCATGCCATCAAGTGCGATTACAGTGCTGGGGTGGTTGCGGAGTGGGGGGGGAAGACCGCGGTCTGGGAAAGTCTCTCTTGCCGAGGCCGCTGCTCGGCAAGTTCTGCTGCGAGCCTCCAGCCGGGGTCCCCTGAACCCCGCTGGTCGTGCTTCCTAAATCAAAAGTGCATGACTCCGTGCCTGCTCTGTGCGAGAGTGTGAGTCGAAACTAAACAAGTGATATCACACACAAGTCACGAGGTCGCATGTTGAGGAAAAAGCAAAATTCGGGATAACTGTGCCGCTCCGCTAGATTCGATCGCTACTCCAGGCGTGCGTAGTGAGTGGCATCCACCCTGCACTGCATCCAAGCAAGAAACAACTCGCGATGCTAGGACGACTTCGCCACGGACACCCGGCACAGTTTCAAACTTGTGGGCAGACTTTGGCCACATCTGGAGACATAGCCTTTGAGACAAACATAGTATGGTATCGGATGAGGACTCTGGGAGCAGCAGGTTCGATTGTTTTACTTGAAGCCAATGCCTGCTCTAATCATAGCTCGAATCAGTCCGCTCCACAGACTCTGCCACAGATGTCTCCAGGATGCCATGAACATGTAGGTGATTTCGGTACTGGCCTAGCAGACGGCTAGACCAGAACTGTTGCACTTGCCAGGGCGTGCCGGACATCCCAGCATATCTCCCACTGTCCGAATCCTAGAGTGTTAGCTTTGTCAGTGCTTCATTCATTTCGGCATAAGTTGCGAAGAGTGCAGAGCCGCTGTGACTTCGCCATGCTACCATGCTTGCAGCATTGGGTGGCTGTCCACTTGTATCCCAGCCGCTGATGCTGTCAAAATGAGCTTCCCGGATCTTAGGCCGGTTCCTGTGGAAGAGACGTGGCGCCCGGGCAAGGGTGGCAAAAATTAGGCCGCGACTCGACAGCGTGCAATAGGACGAAGCGATGCCTGATCCGACTCAACACGGTGCAGGTATCGAGACCCGCGCCGGGAATTTTAAGCTCGACCTTTCACCATCCTGGGCCTCTCACGTGAGCATCTGAGAGGAGCCAGAACTGTTTGACATGGACCTGGGCTCCGCATGGAAGCACTTGGGATTTGTTCTGAAAATCCCGACTCGTGGTTCGATGACTTGAACTGAATACGTCTTCGAAGGGCTGCCCTCGTGAGTGGATTTTCTTTCGGCTCTCGATCGCCCAAGAAGGCTGGCGATTGCCCAGGTCCTTTTTTTGCTCAGACTCGTGAGGTGTACTCAGGGCTTCTTCGCCGAATTGTGGAGAATGGTTTCAGTATCTTCTGGCTAGGCTCGTATATCCAGCTTTCGACTTGCTGTCCAGTTTCGGGCGCTCATGCTGTGTATCCTATCACTATTGATATCTTAATTTTTTCGTCGGCTCGGTATTGTTGTTTGTGGCCTGTGGCACGGGCGCATGGCAGCCGGCTAGAGTGCGCACGACTTCTGAAGTTTCTGAAGTAGCTGAGCCTTCGACAAGCTCGCCAACGCTTTTCCACAAATTGGCCAAGAGTCCGTCAGTGCACCTCCACGAGGTTACGCGGATGCCGAGACTTGCAGGTGGGTGGGTTGGCCGGGCTCACGACCCACTTCGTGTTTGTGTTTGTCTGTCTACCCACCATGCGAGCATGAGGGGCTCCACTCCCACTGTGGAGCCGATGCGAAATTCTTGCGCGCAGTGCAGCCGGCCGCCCTTTGTAGCTTCGCCGCCAGGCAAAGTTTATATTCATCAGCTTTCCGACTTTGTTTATGCATTAAAACTATTCGGTTGCTCTTGTAAGGCCGTTGAGCACGGCGCTTGCGCAGCCGATCCCTGGAACATCTTCCTTCGTTCGTCCTTGCACCTTGTCGTTGTGTCCAAGTCCTAACTTTGCTGAGCTGCTGACTGTTTGAGTACGTCGGAGTACAGTTGCAGAGGACGGATGCATACGAGCCAGCGTAGGGCCATGAAAACTTGGTACAGATGCATGGCCGCTTTGTCAATCTTGTACCAAACATACGAATACTTGCAGCAAAAAACTGTATCAAAACTTGTCATGCTGCATCCCGACGACGAGTCCAACATTCTGCCAGGCAGCAGTGCACCGAATAATGCCCAGGACTTCTTGACAGCATGTGATTCCATTAATACCATCCAAGGGGCAAGGCGGTCGTAGAGTGGACCTTCGCGAATTGCTTCTCTTGGCAGATCCAATTTTCCAATTTTCTGCTTGTCTGCCACACGTGTGGCGGCTGAGCCTCGTAAAGATCATCAGTCCCCTTGTAGATATTCTAGGAAGCTCAGCAGCTCCTGCCTTCGGAGGTCTGGGGCAGGGGCATACGAGAGAACTCAAGATTTCCGATGTATGAGCTTTTGTCTGTTGCAGCAGCGGTTGGAACTAGCTTTTGGTGGGGGTGGAGCGTAAGTGTAATCGTTGGGTGACGAGGCCAAACCATGCACAGTTGCCGAGGGAACGGCACAGAGCAGGACAAACCCTGCTACGAGTAGATCTCAAGCCTTCTTCTGCTCCGTATCTAATCTGGTTTGGATCGTCATCACTCCGTTGTTATCTGGAATATGGAATTGCAGGTGGACGGGTCGGCAACATGTTTGAAGCTTTGCAGAAGAAGGCGACCTGCCGGCCAGGATACAGCTGAAAGCCTGCAAAGACCTCCAGACCAATTGATGCACAGGCCATTTCGGTTGAAAACGCATGTGCGCTACCCTGTGTTCTCAGTGCAGAGACGGTGCATTGCTGTGGCATTGCAGCACTGAATGCTAAGCTCAGTCGCCGCGACTCTTGAGCCGAGAACAGGGTGCTGCTCCGTGCTTGCCAGCTTCGAAGCAGGTTGAGTAGCCGCGTCTCGACCCTCTGTCAGTCCATTACATTGCTTGGCTCAGGAGCACATTCAGGCCACAGGAAGGCTAATCACCGCAGCCGGACCTGTAAGCCCCACGCCACAACCACGAAGAAGACACTCAGACACTCTGACATAGAAGAACAACGGCGAAGCCATGTTATGCTGCAGCCTGCTGAGCAGCACCTGGGCTACGGCTACCGGCTTGGCACTGGGTCTTTGGCGCATGGCTGCTGGTGCGAGGGGGGAGAGGGGGGCGAGTGGCACGGCCGTTCCTCTGACTCGCAAGAGCACCGAAGAGATGAGAGGCATCAGGAACGAGAAGCATACTGAAGCAACGTGTCTCACTTGCACATGGCTGAAATGCAAGAAGGCCCATGAACCCAACACTCGTTATTGCATGCAGGCTTTCCCGCTTGCTGTGGAGAGGACGGGGATGAACGGGTTTGTACACATCAATGATGCCTCTTTCGGGACACACGAAGTCTCAGGCCATAGCCAAGCAATGCCCGGCACAGTCACGCAAAAATACCCAGAAGGCGCATCCATTCATTGTCCATTCATCTTGTTGAGCTATTCTCGAGGAGTGGTTCCAAGTGGCGATGGCTCAGCTGAATCGCCGCTCTGCCGACCGAGTTTTGCCCATTCAACCTAGCGTCGTAGTGCTTCTTGCCGTCACGTGGCTACCGAACATATCCGAAATTCAACTGATACCTTGCAGGTGAAGTTGGCAAGACAAGATGTGGGCGGGTGCAGGCGTGGTGCGGGTCAGATGCGGGTTTAACTCAGCCGCAACGAGGTGTTTACACCTTCGTATTGCTTTCATGTCGTTCCAATCTTTGGAGCTTCAGAGAGGCACAACTGTCAATTCTCAGAATGGACACGTGCAAAGCCTGGAGAAATCAAACGTTCGTGACACATGTGTCTTGGCAGTTGCCTCGCTGACTTTCGTCAACAAGTTGATGTCAACCATGTGCTTGAGCATGCCGGAGCCAGGTTGATTTCTCGGAAATCGGGAATCCAATGACGCACAGCTTGGCGCTGTTTGTGCCTTCGACACTCCTTGGGTTCTCAGACCAGCTGGGCCTGTGATGCGTGCCATCCAGAGCAAAGGTAGAGTGATAGTCTTTGATGTCTTTGGTCCCACAGGGACAGCTGATGTCAATTGGCTACTTACCAGACTTACCAGTTACCGAGCTCTGCACCGGATCTTCCCTGCGGCAAGGTGCAGCTGTATGCCCGGCGGCCACTGCTGCCAAGAAACGTTTCCTTCACTTTGATGTGGCCTGGTTTACCGGGTGGGACCCCGGCACTCCTATATTTTACCAAAGTCTTGTTCCTACAGAGGGTCTGACAGTGAGGACAGAGGGAAGGGGAGATGGAGAGAGTGGAACCCTGCGACGGAAAAAGAGCTGATGGTCCTTCACCACGAAAGAAGATTACTAGCTGAATTGCTCTTTAACTACCGGTACAAGTAGGAGTAGTAGCACCGTGCTGTGATCTACTGAATCTATTTTCTTGTGATTCGTTTTGCTCCAAGCCGCCGCCTCGTCGACCGGACAGTTTAACTCACTCATCCCAAGTGAACCCTGGCTCTCTGTGGCCTCACGCTTCTCGGAAACCGCAAGGTGGCACTTCAAAGACAACCCCCAAATCCAGACAGACGAAGAGGACACACGGATACACAGTGACACACACACACACACACACAACTACACAGAGGGACAGACCTGCGCAAGACCTGCACATGCATACATGTCCTGCTGTGTAAGTGCTGCTTATGCTGATTGGGCCGTGAGTGGGGGATAGCTGTCAAATCCTAAGGAGATATGTCATATACAACGCGCGCCTGGTCGACATGTTCTGCCCAGTGCTATTGCCTTTGGTGCAGTATTTGCAGGCGAGAGGGACTTCTCAACAGCTGGTCAGTTGTTTCTTCCTTTTGTTAAAGGAGGTGATGTTGCCTTCCTGCCTGGAATGCGGTGTGCACTGGAAGTCCCATTTGAAGGTCAAGCCGCGAGCTCCGCATCACAAAGCCATCGGGTGTGCGTGTCCGTGTGAGTGTGTGTACAACGAGCCTTGCTGAAAGCTAATATAAATACTACGACACGAGTGTCAACGCATGAGACCAGCGTTCGCAAAGACTGGGCCGAGTGAGGCACATGTGTGTACCTCCACATGCAGGAATGTAGGATACATCGCCCAAGTGGCTTCGAGCATCGCTGAAACATGTTAAAGTAGTTAGCATGACTTGCAGATTTCTCCATGATGCTCTGGTCTTCAGGCCGAGATGTCACTGCTGTCAGCGTCTCCTGGGCTGATATTGAGCAATGCATTTTGGGTCGGTCGAGACTGCATGGAGAAGACAGGGACCCCGGATGATGGCCGCACACTTTACAGCCTTTCCGATCTCCGAGGCTGCCAGGTTTATCCGCGGAAGCTCCTGGGCGGATAGTCAACCACATCCTGGCATCGGCAGCTGTTCACGAGAAGGAGGTGCCATTTCTCACGCTGACTCTTTTAGATATATACACTGCTTCATGTCCGCGGCTTTACTTGGAGCATTTGCTTTTTCTTTCGAAGGCGTATTGCACTCGGCGAAGTCAAGCGATGCGCAAATACGCCTCCTGGCTTGTTGCACTTGTTGCACTGCCTCGAGCCAATCGTTTCCAGTTGCTGGCCCTGGGCGTTGCTTGCAGAATTTCATGCTGATTTGATGTGGTACGAACTCGCGGCAGGGTCCTTTGGGCCAGTCTTTGCTGACCCAGGCCCGGGAAGGGAGAAGCAGCGAGCTGGGCTTGCGGTATCTGTAGCCGGGCTGCGCAAAAAGACAGCCGTTGTTTCATGTTCGATCGCCTTCGTAGAAGATCCGACTCTAGTGGCAATCTATGCCGTCTGTGGTGTGCACTGTAGGTAGGGGCCGGCAGGAATTTCAAGACATGGTCTCCGTTACAGCATGTCTCGCGAGGCGAAGCTGCGCATTCGTCGATTCCAAGCCTATGTTCGCAGCCCAGGCGGTTGAGATGTGGAAGATGTGCAAGTGCGTTGACAATGTTGACAGTCCCTGCTATGCTGCGTGCTAACTGCAACTGCATCCTCCGCTCTCTGCAAGGACAACCGTAGCAACGACTACTATTCCTGCTTGCAGTAGTACTAGACTAGTGCAGCTACTGCTAACCATGAGCAACACCGCAAGCACCATCCTCAACACCACGACAATGACGATGACAATGATGACGGCTGACAGCACCAACCCTATGCCGACGACCGCGACGACTACCCCTACCGTCATGTAATGACGACGACTTCGTACGACTGCGCCTGCCGTGCAGGAACAGTTTTCCTGGATGACTGACGCTTTATGGTGTCGACGGCTATCAAGTCACTACTGGTTCTGGTGAGAGTGTTGGCTAGTACTGGCCGTGGCTGCCCTGAAGGTCCTTGGTTCAAACCAACATGGGCAGGGGACATTGACGTCAGATTGGCGCTTACGTGGCACGTCGGTTTGAAGGCCTCGCACAGGGCTATCAGTTTTGTGAAATTAAAAGGTAGCGTGCCAGCCCAGTTTACTCGTAGGATTCCTCGGTATGTGTGTGTGTGTGCGTATGTGTATTCGCCTTCACAGCTCAACGAGCACTCGTTTACACAAAAGAACGTCGATGTGCGTGAAGTTTGATCCCGAAAGACAAGCTGCAAACTCAACTTATGCTTTGAGCAGGAAACTCCTGTTTCCAAGAACTTCTCCGCTGGCGCCATGCAGCTTCGCAGCAAGATGAGTGGGACGCCAATCCAGTCACAGTGTTCGCTCTTTGTAGCAGTTGCGCATATCCGAACAACATAGCTCTTCCTGCAGGATTCGGTGTTACTGCTCCAAGCCAGCCATTCGTCCAGCCCCAGAAACAAATAGCAAATATGCGAAGATTGCCCGATGATGGTGATTTCGGCCAGTACAAGTCATACCAGGCACCCAGACATGTCACGTATGCGTCAGATTTCAGAGTGGTAACGAAGTTGTGCACGTGCAGAGCCGTTCAAGCCCAGGTTTGGACCACAAGCCATGTGGATGGCTTCCAGCGTGGATTTGTGGGAGCAGGACCGCTCTTGCGACTCACGGCCAAGCTTTCTTGGCTTCGAGTTCGCGCTGCTCCAAAGTTCACACTGCACCAAACGCCCTGGTTTGCAAGTTCGAGAGTCTGAACGTCAGAGGCACTGCTTTCCGTAGCTCGGGCATTGACCTTCTTGCGGGACAGACGCCCGGCCGGCAGCTTCAAGACTGGTTCAGGTAATGCTGGTGCAAAGTGTAATGTCCCGGTCCTTTGTCGTAAAAAGGGTTCATGCAGACGGCATGTGTGTCGGCAGGCAGCACGGAACATGGCACGTGCATCCCTGTCCTTCAAGGACGCCTGCACTCCCTGCGGTATAGGGCAGTCGAAACTACATGTCGCCTAAGGATGGAGCGCTGCAAGTCCGATCAGGCAAGGGACTTGTAGATGTTTTTGTCAAGAGGTTTTGAAGCAAGACAAGTCTGTTCGAGGCCGCAGATTGATGCCGTGTGCAGGTTCTTCTTCACGGGTGGTACGCTGTTGGCCCTTCTGCGCTACGGCACTGTAACCTGGGATGCTGGAGAAGGCAAAGTCGACTTCGTTGATAAGGACCCTTACTTTTGACATCGTCCATCTTACTTGCGTTGCTGAGCACTCAGTTACTACGAAGCCACATGTTATTGAACCTCCACCGCCATGTTCTGTATGGGTCGATCCACGACAGGAACTTGTGCCGCCCCGGTGTATTGTTGCACACCGGCCACATCGGATTTTACTGCAGACGCGTGTACAGATAAGCACATGCATACGTAACCCTGCTAGTATATATTCATACATATCATACATGTACAGACATACATGTGTATTTATTATGTGTACATATACACATCAGGTGCACCCAGCGATCAGGTTTTGGTCGGCAAGTCTCTTAATTAGTTGCACGTACAATTGGGGGCGGCGCCAAGGTCTTTTTCCTGCTGTAGAATCAAAGCGGAGCGAGCTTGACAGCCAAAGCCAAGCAGGTCCAACCCAGAAGAATTGTTTGCATCCGGCTGCTGATATTTTGTGCCTCCTTCTGTAGTGAACTAGCATTTTGCAGGATGTGGACGTCCTCATTCTGGCGGACTCGCCGCTCGAGTGGTGGAAGGTTGGCATGGAATCAGTGTCCGGTGAGAACTAGTCTGAAAGATGGAAGCCGTCCGTGACCGCACCGTGTAGGGCCGACACCACCCCCGAAGGCCATAGCGGCCCTCACGGCTGAACTCGAGAATGACGGCTGGACAGGCCGGCATTCAGTTTGCAATTTGGATGTCTAGATTCTGCGTGCTGCCAGGCTGCTCCTTGCTCATGCGCGAGTCGTCAACTTTGCCACATGAACTGGAGGCAACTCTTTTGGCCAAGATGCTTTACCACGTCCTTATGTGGCTGAACCCGCGGTCTAGTGCAACCCGTCCTGCACCCCGACATCTGCGAGTCACAGAACAGAAAGTGCGGCACTTGGCCAGAAGCAAGTCCGGCCAGGTTTCGCAGCTTGCGCAGAGCAAGGGGGCCAACCTTTTCTCCCGCGGTGTGGCCGCGCCTGAGACGTGAAAGTTGGACACTTGCTTGTAATGCTTCGCAAGTAAGTTCGCTGGGCGCCCCATGCGAGTACTCCTGTCCAAGAGTCTTTGGACATTTGGACCGAATTGAGCTCCAGATGCATCAGATCCACTGCCTCGCGTGCGCCCTACGTCGCAACTGGTTAGCCAGCATGCAGCCAGCCACGTGCAATCAACCGGGCAACATTCACAAGTCGAAAGGTCTTGGAGCTGACGGTTTAGGGCCTGAGGGATGGAGATGCAGGGTTGTAAAGTTGTGGCTAATTTGTGCTTCCATGGGTGAAGCTTGAACTTGAAGACCCAGGGTCCAGGGTGCCACTCCAATTCCCGTCTGAATCTGAATAAGGAGCTGGCTTGCGCCCTGATGGGTAAAGATTCTCGAAGTCTGCGACCTGCCCTGGTCCCTTTCAATGCAGTTCCTTGGCCGGACTTGCAAGAATGTCGCCGGGATGCTGCTTGTCACATGTTGTACCGTCTTGGCTATCGGCTATTGGTGCAACTGTGACCACTGCCGACCATATGACAAGGTCTGCGAGCAAACGCTGCGCCGAGGTTTGGGTGCAGGCCTTCGAGTTTGACAAACTCGAGCGCGGCCGCCGTTGGTATCGCCAAGTGCCTCTGAGCAGAAATCTCGCACGCATCAACCGATGTGCTCATGAGTCCTAGCTGGGTGGGGAAATGAGTCCTAGCTTGAAAACTTGCCAGGCTGCGTGGGCACAGTGTCCTGCGCGGCGCAATTGTTGCTTGTACTCGTCCATGCATTGCTCGGTGCCGGTGATCGCAAGGTGCCGTTTCTGTCGACAGCTGCCTCAGTGCTGGCATCCAGCCCAGCCTGCTCACCAGCAGATGGACAGTGCCCTTCATCAGAAAATGGCACATGCTGGCCAGTGCTTGCGGTTCGAGGAAGCGCGGTGCAGTTGACAAGTAACAAATGGCCACGTAATGGCCTGACATCTCACTCGAGGCGTCCTGCTGGGAGCATTCCCGTTCCAGGCATGGAGAGGCGCATTACCAGTGAGTGTGGCGTGGTTGCATACACAGCATCCGCACTAGCAAAACGCTGTCTTGCTCGCATTAGGGCGGAGATGGCTGAGGTCCTCCTACCGGATTCCAGTTGTGTTTTCGTCCCGGAGGCAAGGCTCCACACTGTCTCCACATGGATGCTTGCTGTTCGAATCCGTTCGGCATGTGTTCATTGCGTTCTTGGCGTCTGGTATGTTCTCGTCTCATATCACTTCTTCTTCATTCTCAGGCTCTCAATGCAATCCTGAAGCCGCGTTTTTCGGGTATCTCTACTCAAGTGACTTGTAATTCAATTTGCATGCGAATGCACGCATGTTTGCTTGATTGATTCGCCATTGTTGACGCAAAGAACCAGTGGTTTTCTGCATTATCGACCCAATCATCACATCGTCATCAATCGGTCTGCCTGCGGACTTCGTATGTCGAGTACCAAGTGAGGAAACCAGTCAGTCAGTCAGTCAGTCTGATTTGAGATCATTCTCCAGGCTCTCTGAAGGCCAATACTTCGTTCAACGGGCATGATAGCCGGTCGTTCGGCGAACCTTGGTAAATCTTTCAACCCTATGACTTTCAGCATCACCATGCATTTTTGAGCCTGCGGGGCTTAAACAAAGCTTCCAGTGTCCTGCAGTTCATTAACATTCAATATGCACACCCTTAACCATCAAGCAATAATCAATATCCAGATCTCAATCAATCCACTCGATCAACTTTTGTGGAGTGGGACAATTGCCATCCAAGAAACACCCGCCCCCCCGCTCGCCAACCTGCCCCCCCCCCCACCCCCACCCCCACCGAGTTGGTGCGTCCGCACGGTCAGGCCCCGCTCGTCCGGCAAATACTCGGTGTCAAGGACACGGTCAAGTATGCAAAGGTCGTGCTACTTGGTGCCACGAAGCAAAGGGAGACTAAGGTGCCGAACTGCATTAGGTGTCACATGGTTCAGCGGAAGCTGTGGCAGATGAGGGACCGTGAGGCGAAGCAAATGTCTTGCAGTCACTTTTGCTTCTAATCCTCGAAGCAGTCTTGCAGATAAAAAGGCCGAGATGCTTGGGCCTGTGCTTTGGGCATCTCCTCACGCTCCAGCCGCGATTATTTGACAGCAGACTGAGAGGGTCGCTGAAGTTTCGAGTTTCGCCGCACTTGTCTGAGGCTTCCGTGTCCAAGATTTTCTGTGTCTCGACAGCAGAGCATACTGGGAACACTGGAGCGCTGAGCGGAGAAGCGAACCCTGAAGATTCATGTCAACACTTGGTGCAAAAGCCGAGCGAGCTGAGGTACAGTTGCTACGTGCCTCGTTTGCACTGAAAGCTCGCGTTTGCTTAGCCTGTTTCTGCCAACATGAATCCGGTAGAGTTTGAAGATGCGTCCTTAATCACTGAACGAAGATGTCAGAACCTTGTTCGGCTTGCAAGTGGCAAACCATCCCTGCACCTTGACGAATCTGAAGTCGTAACGCCGTGGCACCTAGTAGCCGGGATGCAACATGTGGTGTACTGAATGCAAGTGTCACGTGCGGCATGACAGATGATTGCAAGCCTCGAGGCCCACGCGTCCTGCAGTATTCTTGCAACCTGACAAACTTCCGATCCTGAACAAGACATCCCCGAGACGTTAAATCGCACAGGCTGGTACGATCGAGGTGAGCTCTGGGGGCGCGTCAGTGGTCGGCCCTGTTTGGCGCTGCCACTGGTGGTTGAGCCACGACTGCAGCTGTGGTTTTCTTTCTTGCTTGTGCATGGGGCAGCCCTGGGATGCCCTGGGATTCTATTTCAATCAACCGCATCTAATGAAAGTCCGTTCTTGCTCCTGATTCCGCCGTGCTACCAGCGATGTCTTTCCTGAGCTTCGAAGGAGCACGACAGAGTCAGCAACAACGCAACAGCCCGGTTCCAAGCCGGTTCTGGCGGAGGAGTTACTGGCCATATGGGGGACGCAGTGCGGCTGGTGCTAGGGCTGCTTGGGCTTCCTTGCAGTCTGCCGGGCATGTTCAAAGACAGAGGGGAAGGGCACCTCTCCAGCACCAGGCCAAGCTGCATCAACGGGGACTTTCAGCCCAGTCGACGAGTTTGATCCACAGCCACTTGGTGTTTGGAACAGCTTGGTGCACTTCATGGTGCTTGGCTGACAAGCCTAGCGGCCTGGCGTCCAGGTTTGTGCAGCCTGTATTTGTTCAGAAAGTTGTGTTGCAGCAGGCATATTCCAGAGCGCGGTGGTTCCAATGGCACTGCATCGCAGAGTGTGAAGTCGCACCAGTTGAACACAAATGCCACGACCGCTTGTGAAGAGTTGAAACACAACGTACCCTGCCTCTTTTTGTTCCAATACACACACACACAAAACACTAAGGCCGCATGCGACTTCTGGTGACTGGGCAGTTTGAGACCATCAACCCTTGCACTAGTCCAAGCACCACAACCGTCGCACCGCGAGTGTTTGTTGTGAAGACCAGCAAAGCTCAAGAAGGCGCACAGAATGTCCGGAATGGGAAGCCAAGGAGTGGCTTGGCGGGGCCAGCCTTGCAGCGGACTTGTCGCATCTCGGCAGTGGAAGAGGGAGAGGGTGTTCCATCGAGGTTTCCGCCGCATGTGTGGTTTTGTGGGAGGGCTTTGTGCTCATGACTTCCCGAGGAACTGTACTTTCAGTGCCGATGGCAGCTACCAGGCAGGGAGAGCCTTGGGCCCGCCCGACTCCAGTGATCGATGCCTTGGCTTACCGGGGTTGTGCCCAGCGATCCTGCCGAGACCGTCGTCCAACCTGACTTTTGGTTGTATTCGGATCCTACCTCCAGCTGCATCGTGTGAAGGGCAGGTAAGCTAAGCGTCGGGAGCAGAGGAACCTGCATGCAGCCTGCATGTATAGGCTAAGTAATTGCTCGAAGGGTGCCAGGCACGGTTCGAACATTTCCGATGTTTCCCTCAGCGATCTTGCAGAAAGATGTCAGGTGTCATTCTCAATGTTCAAGGGCTCCTTGAACCACGAAGCCGACGCTTGGAGAAGCCCATACACTGGACGGCAGTACGCACACATCAAGGGTATTCATAGGAAGCTACTGGGGATAATTCACCCTTGCAGTATACACCCATGTTCAAAAGCGGCATGGCGCGTCGTAAATATGTTCGTGCATATCATTGATTCTGCCCGGTTTTTGTGTGTTCTCTGTGTGTTCGAACCATGCAGAGAATCACAAGTTCAGTAACCGAGGACTGTCCCCCCAAGCTTCACCGCGGCAACACCGTGGACTGGCGAAGTCCACCGGACTGCCCCGACCGGGTGCAGGTTGGAACAGCAAGCCGTCGGAAGAGCTGCAGTTTCATTTCAAGAGTACATCTTTAGCTTGGCGGCGCTTCGTAGCTGATGCGTAGCTGCGTAGCTGTGCTTGAGTGTAACGTTAGCAGCACGGCGGTGTCACAATTGCCTGATTGCAGGCCAGTTGCAGATGAAAAAGTCTTTCATGCCACCTGCAAGGAGTACAATGATCGGATGCTCTCCAACGTTAGCTATGTTTGGCACCCGCATGGCTATCAATTTCATCGGGCACATTATTCTGCCATGGGGCTAGGGGGTGGCGGCGGAGAAAAGGAGCGCATGTGGTCAGCGGCCAACGCTCGCATTTCCAGAAAGTTGTGCCCGTTTCATTGCTCACCGCCACATACCGCAAAAAATCTTTCATTATTGACAGTGTTGGAGAAGGTGCTCACTATCGTCGTTGTTGACAGGGTGGAGGTTTGAAGGGTTTTGGGCTTCCACCTGTCGAATTATCTTGCAGTTTGACCAGGCCTGGATGGTAGAACTTGCATGGCGATGCGTCTGTTGGTAGTATGGATAGTATTGACAGATTCCCCTCCAACGTCGTAATTCACCATGAGGTGATGGGATTCCGCTGTAATTTTCTGTTCTTCATGAACCCTAGGCCCGTAGGTCCAGGGCTTTGTTGCGTGCGCTTGGCAATGTATTCTGAAGAAGGTTTACAGAGTCCAAAATTTCGATGGGAGTCGATTTTTCGTTCAGGGTCAGTTGCAGTGATAACAGTTACCGGGCCGTACTGACTGGCCACACCCGGAGAACACGGTGGCGTGCAGTGAATCGCGGCAGTTCGGTTGCCAGCAGCCGTGGGTGTTCATGATGTGCAGGAGCCTTGCAGCTGACACCCGCATTGACTGGCAGATAACGGCTCGAGGAAAGCCGCAGAGAGTCCAACTGCCATGTTGTGCCTTGGGTGCAAATCGCAGCTGGCCAACGTGGACGACCTCTGCTTCTACCACAAAAACGAGCGTGGCTGGCTGCACTTAGTCACGTAGTCCACATGCGTCTTGCCGCACTTGCGGCACAAGGAGCAGGCTTGTGAAGCAAGCCTCTAATTGTTTGCCCCTTGCACTCGTCGCAAGCAGATATGTTGCGGACATGTCTGAATCAAAGTCTTGCGTGAAGCCGAACGTTAGAGTCTAACCGTTTAAGCTTGGACGGCTTGAGCCTGCAACATCCTGCAACCGTGACGATCTTCTCTCGGTTCACGTGCCCTGTCTAACGCAAGAGGAGCTTGACGCACTCCTCATGACCCGGGAGGGAGATAGAGAAAGAGCGAGTCTACGGGGTCAAACCCCGGCACCATAGCCCTGGCGAAAGAGAGCGAGAGAGACACAGAGAAAGAGAGAGAAGGAAGAGAGGAGTTGCAACACAGTTCGGCGCATCTGGACTGTTTGCTTTCGGGGCCCAAGTGCGGAAAGCGGGGGTTGCGAGCGAGCTTATGTTAAGCTATGAAAGGTCTGGGGTTCCACGAGGTGCAACGGCCGTGGGGCTCGGGATCTGGCCAGCGGCTAGCCGCTTTCACCTGCGGCCCCCAAGCAACACTACAGTTAATGTTCATCGCACAGACTCGAGCGCTTCCACTCCGCCGCGCGATGCGCGTGGGCCGCTTGGGGTTCTGCTCCTTGACGTTCGTCTGTGCTGGCCAACAACGGAGGTTAAGACGGCTCAGTGTGGATCACCATGCGCTTGAACTGAAAGTGAGCAGTCAAACGGGGTATGCGAATCTGTTGGCGCTACAGACTCAGAAAGTCTCAAAAGTGTTTGGGTTGGCTGGGTTTGCTGTGTATGACATGCGTGTCGGTGCTTGTGTCTCCGTCTGTCTTTGTGTGTTTGTTAACTCGCGTGTTCGCTTGCTGGCTTGCTTGTTTGCTTGCTTGTTTGTTTGTCGTTTGTTTGTTGGTTTGTTTCTTTGTTTGTTTGTCTTTTGTTCGTTTGTTCGTTTGTTTGTTTGTTTGTTTGTTTGTTTGTTTGTTTGTGTGCGTGTGTGTGTCTCTGTCCTTCTCGCTCTCTCCCCCTTGTGCGAGTTGTTGTTTGTGCATGCCTTGTCTGTCTGTTGGTCCGTCCGTCCGTCTGTTACCCATTTTCAGTCTGCGGCTGCCAAGGTGAGGTTCACCTGATCTTCCGGCCGGAATGCCGCTACGCCTTGGATGCGTCCATGGTTGTGCAGGAGCCTGCCAAGAAGAAGGCCAAAGTGACCTGCAGGAGCTGCAATCATGGCGTGGCGTCCGAGCTTCCATTTGGTCCGAGCGGTGCGCCGTTTGTTGGCTTTGCTTCGGATGCTGTCCTGGTTCTGAATACATTTCTGAGCAAGAAGCAGAAGTGGAATCTTGTTTGCCGTGACGAACCATTCCGGAGAATAGAGAGCCGCAGCGATGATAATTTCTTCGGCCGGACCGCACAGGCAGCAAACCTTACGCCGTCCGAAAGTTCTGCATACCCGTCTGGTCGACTTGGCGAGGCTGATGCAACGAAGTCGAATGCAGATGTGCGATTCGCCGAACTTTTGAACGACTTTTCATGGCAGGGCCTGACTGACACTTGGCCGCGGCCATATCAGATACAAGCTTTCGTGGAAAGTCTTGCTCGGGATTTGCTTGTAATCTTCCCGACGGGCTGCGGCAAGACGTTGGTGGCTTCTCTTCTTCTGGCTCGTATGGCACGCCTGAATCGCGATCGCTCCTCTCCGAAAAACCGAGGGTGTTAGCCTTTGTCAACATTGTCTTTGACGAAATGTGTACTTTGTTCAGGAGAAGAATCCAGTTTGGATCCGAATGAAGCCCTTCCCACAACGCTCGAACTTCCAGCAAGAGTCTGCTAGAGTCAGAGTTGCCGGCATTGGCAGCATCTAGATGCCGCCTCGTTATGATGGGACATGTTTTGCTCCCAACCAGGACATGCATCGGGTGGTGAGAATTGAAATGCATCCAACAAAATACAAGTTCTTCAGATGCATCAACGAGGTACAAATCCATCATTAGAATTTTAGAGCTTTAGCCGCTCAGAAGCGAAAGCCAGGAAATAACGAAATACCAAGAAGGAACAATAACGACGGACGGAGAGAAACAAGAAAGACAGAAAGAATGACCTAGCGAAAGAAACGAATATACTTCATCACCAACACCGACAGCGACAAACGCTAACGGCAAGAACAAGGACAATGACGAGACCAATCAAGCAATAGCAGCAACAGCGACAACCGCAGACGAAATACTGTAGACTGTAGTTTTAGTAGAATTTACTGCAATCCTGCAGTATCTTGGCGATATCTGACTGTAAACTACATGCTACATACTATATACTCCCCCGATCCTGCCCCGGCAAGATCTTGCAAGTCGTAATTCCCGAAGAGCCTGCCTAGTTCCCGAAGGGCCTGCCTCAAATGTGAAATCACTTGGTTGATGTATGGTTTGAGGCATTTTCAACTGAGTAACTGATCCTAATCCTTTCGTGTCAACTTTTGATGCATTTGATGATTTGATCCCTGACCCATCGGGTGAGAAGCCGATTCGTTGTCGGCTGAGGTATGGGCCTCTTCATCGTTGATCGCGTTCCTCTTGTTTTCCAGCAAGGGGCAGCGATATCGATGGAGACCCAGTTGAGGGTATGTCGTGTTTGTGGCGAGAACAAGACCAAGGCGACTATGCGGGAGCTGCAGGACTGCCCGTGCAATTCCCAACAGTATGTAATATTTAATAAACTACCACCACAGTACAGGCAAGTTCCGCTGCCTGGGCCATGTGAGTCGGCATGCATGCAGGATGGCACATACGATGTGCTGGTCGTCACTGGTGGAGCTTTTTGGGAAATGCTGTCCAAGGAGAGGCGTAAGACGGCAGTGAATCACAGTATCTCTATGCAGGGCGTCTGTTCATGACAGGACGAATTAAGCCTTGACATGTTCGCCACCGTAGTGGTGGACGAGGCGCACCACGTTTCCGGCGAGCATGTTTTTGCAAGGACGGGTCTATTTCTAGTGAAAGCTGGTTTGCAGGTCGGCACCATACTCACACGATCTTACGTGCATCATCTAATCTGTAAGCCTTCTCGCATTTGCATTCTTCCGAGTGCCAGCGTGATTAGAAGGGATCATCTCGTTCCAAACGCAGGATCTTGGGCAAAGTGCGGAACCTGCCCGTGGCACCCAGCCGTCGCCCGCGGCTTCTGGGACTCTCTGCCTCGCCTTTCGCTGCGCTGAGCAGCTCAGAGAAAAGAGAGTCAAATGAGTCGGCGTTTTTTGTTGTACTCTGTGAAGAAAACAGAGTTGGCTTCTTTATTTTGGTGGGTCTAATATCATTGAAATATCATCCCGTAATAAAATTCTTGATGCATGCTCAAGCCCGCAGCCCAGGCGCCCGGGTGGCAGAGACGCGCTTGCGGGATCTGCAGGCTCTTGTTTGTTTTTTTTTTTTTCCCACTCGTGTCTGCGCAGTAGTGTATCTGGTAGCTGGAACGGTTGATGAGTTGTAGAAGAAGAATCCTCCGGTTGAATCAAGCGGATTTCAAGATGAGAGAACAAAGATGGGCATGCGAAAGCCACGGAACGCTAGCAGCTAGCGGAGTAGTTATCCCGTCGGTTTGGTATCCAGGGCCTCGGAGGTTTTGGGTAATCGACGGAGACTTGTTGCATGACATCGCAGTCCACCAAGAGAGCAAGGAAACTCAGTGATGCTCGTGGCGATCGCTTTTCCGTTCGCCCAGTTTCTGTCGAACAACTAAGATGGCCTGTCGTCATGGAATCGATACACGTATGCTGCTCATGTGCTCCACTTGCTCACAGTTGACAAAGGTGGACAGAAGCTCCCCCGTTCCGTAAAAGGCGCAAGACCTCCAGGGCCTATATTAGCGAGTCATTATTTGTCTGGAGGCCGCGTTTGCAGGGGCAGCTGTATTCAAGCCGCCAACCCTAGCGAAGGCGCAGCAGACCGCAGCAGCTCGGCAAATGTTGGCATGAGTTGCCGTTGAGTTCACTAACATCTAGTGCGACTTGTCAAGCTCCGAGCTGTTCGTGAAGTCCGACTCTAGAGACCCCCATGACATGAAGATCATGCAGGACTGGGTGATATTGGACCCTTCGCAGTCTCAACAGCTTTCCCTGGACTGGTTGGCAGGCTGAGATATTGTTTCCTGCAGGGTTTGCCGTGCAGGGTGTGGCACGTGCGATAGAGTCCACCTGACAAGCCTCAAGTTTCAATGCTGAGTGAATGGTCATTGCCGCCTCGGGCTCATTGTTCAGGCTGCCTGCGGGCAGGTGCCAGCAAGATGGGCTTGATAGGACCCCTGCCAGAAGCCGCAACAAAAACTGCCGATCGGTCTGAAGTCGGAGTGCGATGTGTCAAAACAAAGCAGCATTCGGAGGAGCTGGCAGCATCCCGGAGGATTTTGGCAGCACGCAGCAACTGGGATGACCCTGAGGCATGAACAGCAGATGCAGTGCAATCTTCGGTATAGTGCCAAGTGAAACTCAAGCATTTGGAGCTGCAATTAGAATTCCTGCAGCCAGACACTTCGGAAGAACAGCTCGAGCAGACTCGAGCATCCACCTGTCCACCAGATGACTTTGTCCGAAGAAGCCTGAAGCCGAGGCGTGTCCTTGACGATGCTTCAAGCCTTGGTCGCTGGCGGGGAGCACTACGTGGCGTGGAGGACAGATCCTCAAAAAGTTTTTAAAGTGGTGCTTCAAGAAATTCGGGCCTAGCTATGGGAACCAACGGGATGCGAGCCCTCACATTGACAGCATAGCCTAGCATGCCTGTACTGGTTTCGCATCGGCGGCGTGCAATGTCTTTGCTTGACAAGGATTCCTTGCGAATAAAAGTTCACAGCCAGGCGCGGGCCCTAGGCTAGCAGCTGCTGTATACAACTCACAAAGTCTTAAGGGCAGCTTTCGGGACTTTTCGGGATTAGAGTACGTAGCTGTGACAGCTGAGGATTGCCAGGAGTCGAAGAAGAATCTCAAGGGAGTTGAGGCTCTTCACCAGGCAGGGAGGTGGCTCTCCCGAGCCAACCCCAAGATGTGCAAGATATTGTTTGCTCCGGCCTTTGCAATGGCAACTAGGTGGTGGCCATGATGGAGGTGTGTCTAGTGGTTGGCACTGCGGAGATCAAGAAGCACTTGGCAGCAAGAGCTGAAGATGTTCCCTGGTTACGTGCAGCCCTGCAGGCCTGCAGTGTGTTTGGACTTGAAGGGCCTGGCCAAATTTAGGCCGCGATTGCTGTAAGTGGGCCGCGGATGACAGCCGCCCTTTTCGTGAAGGCTTGCCCACAACATCGGGCTGAGCTCAAGTCGCCGCAGCTTCTTCAGCTCTCGAAGGCATGGAGATCGGTAGACAGTGACAGCTTGGCGCCGAGTGCAGTTCCATGAGATTTGTGGTGTGGTTGCCGCGTGAGTATTTGAGATCGGAGGTGCTGCAACCACTGTCAGCAGACAGCCGGGTCCTCGTCTTCGTGATGACCCGAGCGGCTGCTCGCCAACTCTGTGATGCTCTCAGAGCGGGTTTGCCCAAGGACGTGCTGCTTGTCACTCAGGCTTTTGGTGAATCAGGTGCGTGGTCAGGGTGCCCTGAGGTGCTGTGCTGAACGAAGATGATGAAATTGCCAAAAAGTTTTCTCCACGGAACCTTGGTTGAGGTAAGCAATGGCTCTCCCTGTCGGATGTTGGGTGAATCTTTCAGTCCTCATAGTACGATGCCTTTGCCCAGGATTATCGTGGGCCAGGGAGGTGCGGATGGCATGGACTGGGAGATGGGCCAGGCCTGGAACAGAACGCGCAGCAATCTCACGCGCAGGGCGCAGTCAATGGGTGGCAGTGGAGATCTGCAGAGTAACTGAGGGTGCGGCCTTGGCGGCCTTTGCTGAGGGTGAGACCCGGCTCCTGGTGTGCACATCTGAGCCTCGATGCAATCTAAGCGTGTTTGGGAGCGTTGCCGAATTTGATCATGTTGAGGAAAACACCTGTTACCTCGGTAGTCGAAGGCGCCGAATGGTTGTTTCATGCAGATTCAGGTGCTGGAAGAGGGCTTGGACGTCGCATCCTGCGACCTCGTGGTGCGTTTCCAGGGCGTGAACTCCTTGACATCCCTGCTGCCCGGCTGAGTCCAACTTTTGCAGATCTCAACTCGCAAACTACGGCAATGTCTCCAAGGATTCAGAGCAGAGGCCGAGCTCGAAAGGCTAGAAGTCGCCTCGTGGCACCTGGTCCTGCATCAAAATGTCACGAAGACGGACCTATTGTCATGACTTAGGCATTCCGAAGTTCTGAGATCTGAGATATTATCATCTTTGATTGCCTTGTGGCTCAGGTCATGCTTCCCAGCCAGATGCGGTCCAAGGTTCTCGAGATGGAAGACCGCGAGCGTCTGATGGATGCCGCTTCGAACAACCCAGCCTGTCTTCTCTTCGAAGTGGCCGTCAATCCATCCAGTACTGCAGACTGGAAGCAGGTCCTGTGCGATTCTTCCAAGATGATCTCAGCTGTTCTTGTGCTCAGGCGATTCTGGAGCAGTCAGCCGCTCGAGGCTTGACCAAGACCGGTTTCCACCGTGAGACATGGGAAGATCTCTTCTTTGTTCGGCATGGTGGACCGCAGTCAGAGCTAAGGACAATCCGTCCCGTCTGCTCGCACTGAAGAGCGGATAGCACAGCTCTCTGTCGAGCATGCGGAAGAGATCGTCTCTCTGGGAAACGAGGCCATGATTGTGGTGCGTAGCGGACAGGAAGGATAGTAGCATGAAAGATGCTGCTGCATGCACGCAGTCCCCTCACATGGCCGAAGTAATAATATGGGCTTACATGCTGCACTAAAAGCATGATGTCTGCCAAAATCGGCAGGCTGAGACTGCCAACACCGTGGATGCCTCTCATGGAGGCCTGCCACAATGATACAGTGGTGCATGATAGGCGATTTCGCTTTGGTCGCGCATACTTGCACGACATGAGCCTTTCAAGCTGATTGTGCTTTGTACGGCAAAAACACGGTATCCCATCCATGTCTCCATGATCTTGAGGCAAAGGCTTGGTCCTACGATTGGTGGTCTTCGATGGGGAGGGCGAAAAGGAGTTGAAAGATATCATCTTGCGACAGCTGCAGGGTGCCACAAGCATGTTTACTGCATGAGTGCTGCGCACCCTGCACTGAGTGGGTCCGCATCGCATTGCACATGATATGTTGTTCTCGCGCGTACGAGCGAGTTCCCGGGGTGACTTGGCGCAAGTGCACGAGGCAATCCGCTGGCTCTACGGGTGCAACGCATAGAAAGGATGACCCAGCCTGCAGAGCTCGTCACGGCCTGTCCAGTGTTCTGACTGACTTCATGGGGCTGGAAACTCCGAGATTGCATGTGACGGAGCGTGTCCTTCTCTATAGCTCCCGAGTAGATGTCGTGGCATAGCGGACGAGCCAGTCCAGGGAGTTCGAGAGCTGCGCATGGTAGAAGGAACGAAAGAAAGAGAGAAAGAACGAAAAAGGAAAGAGAGAGTCTGACACAATGGGTGAGGGTGGGGCCTAGCCCACCGGACTAAAACGCTACTTATGGGCTTTTGTTGGGAGAGTTTGGCCAAAAAGCAGCAGCAAAGCATCTATCAGACCTTCACGGCAGGGTGAAGGCCCAGTGAAGGCGGTTTTCATTGAACTGCCGAGCCTCACAACCTGGCAACCCGGACCCACTCTTCCAACTGCCATCAGCTCATCCTTATGGCTGCCTGCCTGTAAGGGCCTAAGCTCCACCCACGACGTCGCCTTCATCGTCAGTGTCAAGGGCGTGACGGCATCATCTCGGCCAGCCCGACCGAGCATGCTGTAACTTGGTTTCAGCCCATCGCTTTGGTGTGGTTTTGCTTTGTGCATGAGCTTGTTTTCTCGTGTTTGCTTTGCCGTGCTCTATTTTTCTGAATCGCTCCTGCTCCCAGCAATTGGTCGTAATGTAACTGTCGGGGTTCGATTAGACTCAAACTGTCTCCTGCAGCGGAGGTATGAAAGCATTTGCCGCACGTGGGACTTCCAAGCTCGAGTTGAGCAGAAGAAGCTGAGCATCTGGTGTCAGCCACGCGACAGTGGATGAGGGCTTTGGATTCGGGTCAGGGGCTGTTGTGCAGATGAAGGCCATGCGGTTGACGTTTCTGAGAGCAACCACGGAAGAGAAAGCTGTCTGCATCAATCAGTTCTTAGTTTTGGAGGTAACAGCAATGCAGACTGCCTGTTTGGTGCACACCATTTCATGAAGAATCAGGGCATATAACGACGGCACGGCAATATGGAGAAAGGGCGCTGACCGAAGTAACAAAGAGCGAGCAAGTGGATTCGTTGGTACTTACATGGGACTCATGGCAACCCGGTTTCATCATCTAACTCAGGCGTGAAAGTGCTAGTGCCCGGAAGCAGTGCGTGAAGCTCAGCTGGCGGGTGAAAGAGCCGCTTGGACTGATTGTAGATACACATAGGTGTCAGACAAGAACACGTGAATTGCCTGCGTTCGGTCGGCTGGTCACAGCATCGCCTTGGAGACATTGAGCGATCCGCTAGCAGCACTATAGCACACAAAACGCCCTAGCATGTATTGATGGAGCTGTGCAAGGATGGCAGTCGGCAGATTTTGCGGGCGCCATGAGCCACGCGCTAAGTGAATATGCGAAGCTTGGTCTCATGTCGGCTGTTTGCTTTCGCGCTGTGCCTGACATGCTGAGCTGCCAGGTTCTGGGAGGCTGGGCGGATGGTGGACGACTCAGACGAAGCCACTGTGCGGTTCGGCGATGGGCAAGTGGAGCTCCAAGTGCCGGACAAGTGGAGTTTTGGCGCTTATATGGCCAGGTTATGCACTAAGGCACTAGAGTCACTAGAGCGGACACGTTTAGTTCCAGACCTCAAGACCAGTGCTGGCATAAGGCACCTGTGCACGACCTGTGTTCTTGTGTAGCAAGGAGCACCCTTCAAACGGGTCGGTTTGCGCTGCTTCTTCGCGGCGCCAGCGTTTCTCACCTTTGCATCAAGCTCAAGCTGCCGACCTTGGCAGGGTTTGCATGTTTGGCTTCTCGGAGACAGACGTTGTACCTGCCCGTGACGAGCACGCCCATCGTTACTGTCTGCTACACACAGGGTGGACAGAGCTACGAAGAACGTCTGGTCGGATTTCAGTCACACCCCCTGCTCTCCAGACTTGCCGAGAGCTTCGTGATGGCAATTGGCATAGACGCGCCTGATGCGGTGAGTGCGGAGAGCCTGCGCGAGCTTCTCGCAGAACCGCGTTTCCTGCCAGTACCAGTATTCGACACCCGCATAGCCCATGTGGCCGAAGCCATCTCTGATGCCGACCATGCATTCTCAGTGGAAGAGCCTTTGTTGCCTAAAGAGAGCGAGCTTGCCTTGCTAAGCAACTTACACTGGGCAGTCGGCGTGCTCTGCACCAACAGCACAGCTTTGCAGCCGCTCGGGAAAAAGCGAGTGGTCACACACTGCCTCGATCTCGCCAAAGCTCATGCTGGGCCTGGCAGTATTGAAGCTGCTGAAGCAGCCGTCTACAGCACATTGGAAGCCACCTTGGAATCTTATTGGGCAGATGCTGAAGCTGTATTCACTGCTGCATTTGATTCCATGAAGGGAATGCCAGCTGAGCAGATCAACAGGCTTCGCGGGGCGACCAGCAATGGAAACTACGTCTTGATGAAACGAGTGGCTTGCACACCATCGCGACTGGTTCTGCTGCCACCTGTTCCAATGCGACTGGGCCTCACTACTGGCTTATACTAGTTCACTAGCCTTCTGCTTGGATGTTATGGCATTCATTACAGGCTCAATCAAAGCACCGCTCCTGAGAAGACTGGGATGTCTCGTGGGGCATCGGCTCCTTCTTCACTGCATGGTTTCGGGGTCATGCGGGGCAACACTCAGAACAAAGGTTAGCCGTTGGTTGGAGCCACCAAGGCAGTCATCCAGGCTTCTGCGCCGGTGGAGTCATTGCAACTTCGTGTCCGTACGCTTCGTGGAGGCCTTGTTTCCTTTGTCCGCACTGCTGCTTTCCGATAGTTGGATGTTGCCAGAGCTGTTGCCATTTCTTCCACATGATGATGATGAACTGGCGACCGTGAGAATGATGGAGCGTAGCCGTTTCAGGATGCTGGTTGACTGTTGTATTTCATGATGAACCATGTCACAACCATGTCATTATGTCATTGACATGGTGGCGGCAGGAACAGCTGCAACGCGTTCATGGCACGGAGATTATGACGCATATAGAAAGTGCGAGCGCCTCAGCAAAAGCACGTATATGGCATGCAGTAAGACTCGCTCGACAACCGTCATCGTGGCGCGGCAGAATCCGTCTGACCTGCATCTCCACTGGTCGACTTGTAGTTGGGCAGATGTGGCAGCCATGGGCTCGTTGAAGTTGTTATCGGCCGAGGTGCTGAGAAATGGCTTGCGCATTGGTGGTACCTTGCCTGGCCTGATGCATTTCGAACGGTAGCCATGCTGTGCAACTTGAGTTACGTAGCACCTATCTGCTTCATGTGCATCGACAACGAGGCCAGTTCCTTGTGTCCACCACTCCCCTGACTGCCCAAGGTGTTCTCTTCAGGTATTTCGGCTCTTCCGCATCTCAGCTTCGCAGTCACTCTGCGATGCTCCTTGGCACTGCTCGCTTGACGGCAGGCAACCCATCACTGACAGTTTCCTAACTCTCTGGACTCGTGCATTTGTCATTTATTAAGGTTCGTAGCCGCAGAGCATGTGGAGATAGTGCAGAGACTGCGATCTGAAATTCTGCTGCCTTGCTGCAGAGATCGTTGGCCGGATCCGCCGCTGTGTTTAGTAGGATCTCAAGTCTGCAGCAGGAAAGCCAGACTGCTGCGCAATGAACTGCTGAGTTGCTGTCACCCACGAGATGCGCCGAGCGTAAGTAGCTTTAAGGTGTGAAATTGCCAGTCTGCGTGGAATTCAGCCGGTTTAGCTGGCTTAGCTTTGAGCAACCAAGGATAGATGCAAGCGCGTTCAAAACCGTCGCCCAGTATTCCTCTCGGCTCGGCCTGTTCTTGACGGCAGATGAACCTACTCTTGAGGTCGACCATGCCGACACGCACCGGGCCTGCAGCTAGTTTTCCTTTGCGTACTGTAGGGGCTCTTTCAAACTTCGAGCGTTTTCCAAACACGGCATTTCATCAGAGGTACGAAGCGCCGGATATCATGTCCCCCAGCGGCAAACTGTTGACAGATGGTGCCGGGAAAATCAGCGAAGACCTGGCGCGTGACGTGGCTTCCCATCTGGGCCTCGAGACTTGCCTTCAACTTGGCTTCTTGAACTTCTTGCCTCAAGAGCTTATTATCTCATGTGCAGCGAGTGTTTTCAGAGCCCGGAGCCAAGAGTCGAGGATACGATACCTTCAGCTTTCCAGCACCGCGGCTGGATACGGCATGTTTAGGAAAGGTTGGTAGCTGAAGTTCAAGATGCCCCTGGCCCTAAGCTGCAGAGAGCGTGGAGAATGAAAGCGATGCATTGGATTGAGCAACAAGGTTCCGCTGGGCTGGCCTGAAAGGAGTGGTGACCATTGTTGTGGCGGAGGCGCCTCTCTGAGTGAATTGCTCCGTACTGTGGGTGGGCGGAACCTTGCACCGCTTTTTTGAGTACTGCATCTAGTCAGAACTCCGCACCCTCCGTTTTGACATTGGCACCGGGGAGCCTTCGACATCGGTTTGCTCGAACGAGCAACATCTGGCACCGCCTGACGGGGTTCGGGCTTCTGCACCGCAAGGATAAGAGGTGTGGCTTATACAGGCGGTGCACGGGGTGACCTGGTGAGCTGTGGCTGCTGTGCAGTACAGTCAAAGCCCCAATCTAGAGTTTCTCCAAGAAGTTTCATGCAGGACCCAGAGCTGCGCAAGGCATCTGTCGAGCTTGGTCGGGCTTGCAAACTGCTGTACCGACCCTCCATGAAAAAGTTCGAGGGAGATGATGTTACATTCTGTGCGGCTCGGCGGCAGACTGATTTCAAGGGCGGTGAGAAAACACCAATTGTCCTAGGCATCGAGGCTAATTGCGGCAACGCCTAAGGCAGCAGGCAACTCGATGGCTAGCTCTAACGGTCAGCCATTGGAGATCCTGGACTGAACGGTGTAACGCAGCAGAAAATGTGATGTGCATGGCCGATTCAGGTGGTCAGCTATGCTGAGCACCATCCAGTTTTTCTCAACAGGCAAGGCAGTGACTGACGGGTGTATGAATTAGCAGATCGGCCGTCTTAAAGTTTCTGCGATAAAGCCCATCCCAGAGCTGCAGGGAGATCATCAACCTGCTGACCAGCCTTAGCCGCGTGGGCAGCCGATGGGAGATTGACGCAGCCTTGACCAGACGACAGGAAGCTGTTCTGTGGCCTGGCTTGACATGGCTGCGTAGACTCGAACGATCAGCTGGGGAATCTGAATGCAACGCGGCCAGGGAGCTGCATTTTGAGCCAAACGTGTGCGCAGGTTGCTTGCTTCACTATCTCTGCTCAACTGCTTCCTGCTCCAGCAAGAAATTTTGGGTTTAGCCTGACCTCTGGAGGCAGCACGCGAGCGAGATTTTCACAGATGAAGACAGAGCGTTCGAAACGCTGAATGCAATTCGCCGCAGATTAAGCCGACTCACCAGCCGTGTATTCTTGAACTCGGGCATTGTGGCGACATGTTGCTTCATGACGGGACCATCATACTGGTGGTTGCTGCCTGATCCCACTGCAGGAAATGTTGCCATCGTCGTGGCGGCACCGCTTGGTCCATGCACGTGAAGGCAAAGGATTGATCAATGAGCCTTTCTGGCTCTCAGTGCTTCTCGACACTTCTTCAGGCAAGAGGATGCAGGAATCAAGGACTCGTGACAGATGGTGCCAGCTGTTGTTTGCGCGTTTCTGACTCTGAGGCTCGCCAGGGCTTACAGACTGCAGGCCAGAATTTGCAGATACTTGTGAAAAAGGGTGCCATGGGTGCTCAATGGTAGACCGCTGCTGTGACATGTGGCTCCAGCGCCTGATTCTGGTCAGGTGCGAGACCTGGTGCAGCGCGCGAGGATCCCGATCCCGATAACGGATGGATGTCTTGCCATGGGAATACCGGACCCTCTTGGAGTACTCCAGGAAGGCGTTTTGTGAATATGTTAATGTGGGTCTCCGGGTTTGTTTGGTTGGAGAAATGTAATCCTAATCCAAAGCTTTGAGTTGGAACTGTGCCATGCAAGCTCTGCCGCTCGAGAGGCGAGGTCTTCCTGCAGTGCGAGTACAAAGAGCCATGGCTGCGCATGCGACATACCTCGAGCAAAGCTGATCTTTCCGACTCAGTGGGGTCAGTAGGGTAGCTGTGAGAGGTACTGTACTGATTTCTGCGCTTACACTGGCTTGAAGGCATCTGGATCAACTTTGAGGGTGCTGTTTGGCTGATGTATCGATCCCTCGGGATGAGGGGTTCAGCTGCAAGAATCTCCCGAAACTCAATCAGCGAAAAAGGCCGCAAGCCGGACAAGCCTGCCGCTTCACGTGTTCTATGGCAACTCTAGCTTGTCTTGGTCATGTGCTGCTAGGACCAGGATGTACTACAGAAGGTACTAGATTGCCAGATTCCTGCTCAATTGTTGGGGTAGTGGGACTAGTGGGAGGGCCGTAGTAGTCACAGGTAGTAGCAAGTCGTAGTGCGGAGTAGTGGGCCGTGGTGGGTGGTAGTCTTCGCCTTGTACGTCGTAGTAGTAGTAGGAGTAGTAGTAGTAGTAGTAGTAGTAGTAGTAGTAGTAGTAAGCGCCACGAGCGGCTCAAATTCCTCGGGGTCTTCCTTGCCCTGCCATGTGCTCGCTGAGTCTGAGTCCTGTCACTCATTTGAAAGCTGCAGCTTTTGACATTCTGCTTGATACGCATATCACTTCTTGCCGCTACGTGATCGAACTACTTGAAGCTTTTTGGCATTGCGCTAGTGCGCAGACCATCATCGAGGACGTGCAAGAGTGTTTCCCTGCCGAGTGCGTCTTGTCTCTGCAAGCTTTCTGTGCGCGCAGTTATCCGCAGTTTCTGGTGCACTTCAGACAGTGACTTGTTCATGATGTGGCAGTGCTATCATGGTTTGGCCACGACCCCCCTCAACACCGCCTCCGAGTTTTCTTCGCATGCTTGGTGCGGCTGGCATAGCGTTCTACCGTGTGCAGACCATCAACGCACAGGAGGCTATTGCTCGCCCCGGTCCCAAGTCCGGGGATGGACCACCATCGGGCGACTTCGTGGAGGTGCCGGTTTGTCCATTGGCGTGAGGGTTGGCGCCTCTCCCTCTAGGGTGCCAGGAGTCGTTTCGACGGCGAAGCATGAGGGGATTCCGCCCAAACAGAATGCCGCGCCCCACAAGCGTGTGGCAAAACGCTCTTATCGTCGTGCCTTGCGAAGAGCAGCGAGGGATGGAGTTGCGTGGTACAGAGGCCAGTACCTCTCGGTGAAGAGTCACTTCGTGCCTTTGGTGCCCTCCTATAACCCTTCCCCTTCCCCTACTCAGCGTCTGGGTGTGCTTAGTTGGAACTGCAGTGGCCTCAGCCTCGAGCTCAAGGCCGAGCTCTTTCATTGGATGAAAACTCAGCGCCACATAGGGGCCTTTATTTTGCAAGAATCTCACTGGAGCTACACTGGTGAATGGAAGCATGACGGTTGGTACATTTTTCACTCAGCGGCAGCTAAACCCAAACAAGGAGGAGTTATGACGGCCATACGGTCGGATCTTGTAGATGAACATAGCCTTTCCTGGAAAGAAGCAGTGCCGGGTCGGCTCACTCAGGTCCGATGCGTCTTCGGCAAACAACAGATCGACATTATCAATCTTTATCAGCATGCGTGGAGCAGCAAGAGCTCGGAGCAGACCCAGGATTTGATCAAGCGGAGATCTCGTCTCTGGAAGGACTTGGACTCTTTGCTTCAGTCCCTGCCACTGCGCTCCGAGATCATTCTTGGAGGAGACTTCAACACTGTGCTCTCGACGCGCCGGGGTGTTTCAGGATTTGGCATTTTTCAAGGCAGCCAGCTCCAGGTCTATGTGACTGATCGTGAGTGTCTCATGGACTTACTACGGCGTCACTGCCTTACGGCTCTGAATACGTGGTCACGAAAAACCTATACGTATCGGCATCCCCAAGGCTGCTCACAGATCGATTACCTGCTCACCCGCTCTGCGTTGGCTGACTCTTCGGCAAAGACCTGCAGCACTGTGCCATCACCGATTGCGGGTTGGAGATCGTCTGGGCATGCATTTCTTTACGCGTCCATTCCGCTGAAGTGGTGTCCATGGCAGCGTGCATCGGCTGCTCCCAGGCAAGACACAGAGTCCAAGCTCCCTACGTCGTTGCAGCAAGCCGATACGCTTGAGGGCCTTCAGGGTTGCATGCGCCGGGATTTCCACCTGACCTCCCCTAAGCCTCTCCCCCCCTCGCCGCTGAACATAGAGGGAGTCATCACTAGGTTTTGGGGTCTCAGAAGACAACTTGACACTTTGCCACTTCTGCCTGTTGTGGACCCGGATCGCCTCAAGCGCTGCTGCTTTCTGCGGCTGAAAGCACACATGGAGCTGGAACGACAGCATCGGGAGCTTCGACGTGCTGCTCGGCAGCGCAAGCGTTCCCGGGTTGTAGACATTCTTCATGAGGCTGAGCAAGCTGCCGCCCAGGGCAATACTCGTAGAGTTTACCAGTTTGTGCGTCAGTTGACCAACAAAGGAGGCTTTCGCAAGATTCGGTTTCGGGATGCTAAAGGTGGTGTCATGTCCAGGGATCAGGAGTGTCTGAGCATGGTCGAGCATGCGCAACTGCTGTTCTCCGGTCAGCCCTTCGTGCTGCCCGAACTTGTGCGCTTACCCGAACACTACTTCTGCGCGGAGTCCTGGATCAAGGCCCTTCGCTCCCTCCAAACTCATAAGGCCGTTCCCTGGTACTCGGCTTCTGTAGCAGGCTGGAAGCAACAGGCCGACACTGTAGCTCCGCTGCTAGAGCATTTTGCCAAGGCTGCGCTCTGCTGTGATGCTCCGAGCGTTCCCTCGTCGTGGGGTCAGGTGCAGCTCGCATGGCTGACTAAGGCTAATAAGTGCCCCTCTTGTCCCCAAAACCTGCGCACTATTGGCCTTATGTCCCCTGATGCTAAGGCTTTTCTTATCATACTGAAACAGCAGGCTGAGCCGTATGTGCTCTCGAGCATGCATGCCATACCCCAGTATGCTTATCGTGCGGGTGCTTCCACCACAGACGCCATTCTCCGCGGCAGCTCCCATTGTCGTCGCATTCGACAGGTGCTGCAAAACGCCGCCTCCGATCACACCTCGAAGGTTCTACATCAGGCTCAGGCGCAGCTTGTTGGTGGGCTAATGTGTGGGCTTGATCTCTCTCAGGCATTTGATCGCCTAGAATACTCGGAGATGTTCCCTGCCCTTGTGGATACCGGTATGCCGTCTGCCTTGGCATCGATATTGATTTCCGTTCATGCATCGACTGTGCTCCACATCAGACATGGCGCTTCTCAGGGCACTGCAACAATGTCTCGGGGGCTACGTCAGGGCTGTCCCATTGCTCCTATGATCTATGCTGCATGGGTGGTTCGTTTCTGCAAATTGGTTGAGGGTCGCATCCATGAACGTTGGCCGGCTAAGCATATGAGTATTTTCGCCGATGACAAGCATTGCTTCTGGGAGGTCAGTGCCCCTGCCGTACTTCACAAGGCCATCTCTCAGCTCCGCGTTCTTCTGGACACGCTGCGCGGCTGTGGCATGGAGGTCAGCATCGCCAAATGTGTTGCTGTTCTTTCTCTTCGGGGCTCTTGGGTCAAGCAGGCTTTGCGGAAGCACACCAAGCACTGGAATGGTCAGCAATCTCTTATTGTGCCTGGACCCCGGGGCAGTGATTACATACCTCTTGCGGAGCGCATGACGTACTTGGGCATTCAGCTCTCCTACGGCGCTTTTGAGCTGCATACTGTCCAGGTCAGAACACAGAAGGCGGACCAGAACTTCGCCTCTCTTCGGCAGGTCCTTCGCACTCGTGGTCCTCTCAGCCTTCTCCAGCGTCAGCGCATATATAATGCCTGTGTCGTTCCTTCGCTTCTCTATGGCTTGGCCTCCGTCGGCATCACCTCCCAGGTGCTGCACAAGATCAGCTCCGTTCAGGCCCAGCACATGCGCAAGCTTCATCGTGTTCATGAGCATGGGATCACCAACCAGTCTGTTCTTGAGAGAGCTGGACTGCAGCCCCGACAGCAAATCCATGCCCGTGCTCAGCAGCAACTGCGACTGATCCAGCAGGATACTTGCCGAGCCCCTCATGTTCTTGAGCGTGAACTACAACAGGCCCGGGTCATACTCTCAGAGATTGAGCTTCTGGTTTCGGGCTCTGCTTCGAGCCAACTTACGCCGCTCAATTCTCAACATGTTGATGCTGTGACTTGCCCTGTGTGCGGCATTGATTTCAATGGTGCTGCTAGTTTGAATATGCATATTCAAGCTAAGCATCCTGAGCTCAACAAGTCCTCGCGCATTGTCTTCTCTCGTGCTGATCATGCGCTGTTTGGCTTGCCATTCTGCAGATTTTGCCGAGTTCGCTGTGGGGACTGGCACGCTCTCGAGAAGCACGCTACCCAAGGCATGTGTTTGCGTCTGAAGCGAGACTTTGCCGCTGGCCTTGCTCTCTCGGACATCCTCGCTCAGGTCAAAGTCGAGGAGAAGCTTGACCCGCCCGTTCCGCCGGCCACTCACATTGAGCACACGCCAGACTCTGTTCCAGCAGCGTTCTCTGGGCATGTGGTCTTCACGGTTCCCTTGCACGCTGTTGCTACCCATGCTGAGTACATCTGCACCTTACGTGATGTTTGTGCTCTCTGCGGTCAGCGGCTTCAGCAAGCTTCCCGGGTCAAAACACATTGGCAAAAGCAGCATGCGCAGGCCTGGACCTTGGTCCACCACGATGCCGCATCCACCGCTCGCAGCTTGCTTGCTGTGTTTCGCTCGCCGTGTCAATTCTGCCATAGCACAGCCAAGAACATCAAGCAGCACGTAGATAAATGTCCTGCCCTCTTCCAGGTATCTGCTGTTCGCCGACTACTCCAACTTGATCGCCTGGACAAGTCCCTTGCCGGTTCTAAGGCCCCAGCCCTCAAGCCTTTTGAAACACAGGCGGCATACAAGACTTTCACTTTGTCTGCAACGCCGCTTGGCAAGGCCTTTGCGGGTGCTCGGATTGCAGATGCCCTCCCCCTCACTTCGGTCGGAGCCTCATCCAGCCCTGCTGCTACCCATAGTGTCATCACTGCGCCCCCGGATGGCCATCCCGGGGGCAAGGTCCCGTCTATGTTCCAGCCCACGCGTCGGCCGGCGCGTACGCTTGTGCCGTCCACTCCTGCCGTGCTCCCAGCTGATGCCCCCTGGACGTGTAATCTTCGGCTTCGCAACCCGCATACACTTTGCTATATGAACGCCACACTGATTGCACTTATGCATGGCTTAGTGCATCATCAGCATCCGTGGAGTCAGCTGCAGTTTCTACAGCGTGTATGCCAACACGCCGCGGAGCAGTCGCAGCCTCTACTTCTCAGTGACCTTCCTCGATTTGCTCATTTGTGTCGTGGTTGGGGTTTTCAGCGGCGTCAGGAAGATGCTGCCGAGTTTATGCTCCGCATTCTCCTTCCTGCAGGCCAGTTCAATACCCTTTGGGAGCGTCGTAGCCTCACAGACTTGGGCCCCCGACTACTAGACCAGGGTGAGCTTCCGATCCTGCTGCCGGTGCCGGCCGATGCCACTGACTTACAGTCCGTTATCAATGCCTGGTGCCAACAGGGCAACTGCAACGCCATTGCTTACTCAGATGGTCTGCTGGTTCTTCAGTTGATGCGCTTTCGCCAAGGCCAAAAGCTACGCACTCCTGTGCGCTTCTCTGACCGTGTTCTGCTCCCAGTCTTCTCGGATGGCATCAGCATAGTGTGGCAGCCCTTTCAGCTTGTATCGGTTGTTATTCACGAAGGCGACAGCATGCATCATGGCCACTATCGGGCCTTACTTCGTGCTGGAGCCTTATGGGCCTACCAAGACGACAACTCATGCGCAGCTCCCACGCCGGTTTTGGATACCCATCATGACAATGCGTATCTCATCTGGGTTGTGAGGGCTCAAGACTGAGTGCTTTTGTGGAACCATCCTCATCTGGTCCTTGTACAGCCATGACTGGAGGAGAAATGGAGACTGAAAGGGAGGAGATGAAGTTTTTCGATCAGTACTGGCCGGGCTCAACTCGGGCCCCTACTCCGGCGACCTCCGTGGGCGATGAGGGTGTGGGTGAAGGCGAGCCACTCAACAAGTGGCCCAAGGTAGCAGACAAGGGTGAGAAGGGCGAGGGCCGGGCCTCGGATGACCGGCGCGGCAAAGGCCAAAACCAGCAAGGAGGCAACAAGCGCAGCCCGCCGCGCAACTCCCAGACGCAGCGCTGGGGTGCATCCTGGCATGGCTGGAGCAAGCATCAAACGGATCGACAGTCCGATGCGGATCTTCGTGCTCTCATGATGCAGGTGCAACGCCTACTGTTGCGTCACGAGGACTGCTTGGCCTTAATCAAGGCGGAGTATGGCTTTGTCATGTTCTTCCGGCTGGATGTGGCGTGCTCGGTAATCACCCCTCTATTCACTGCCCAGAAGCGCTGGCGCGAGGCCAAGGAGAAAGCGCCGGAGACGCTCAGCAAGCCTATGCGCACTACCTTGATGGCATGTCTCATACAAGAGCTCACGCAGCGGCTCACATCCTTCAAGGATCCTTCTCAGAAGGAGAACCAGGACAAGCTCCTCGAGCTTGGCTGGATCAAGCAGGTGCCAGGCGAGGATCCATGCTGGATGTACTTGCGCTGGGACTCCAACAAGCAGGCCCAGATCGTCGATGACACCAAGGCGGGTCTTGCGTACAGCAAGGTCATGGCTACCCTGGCCGCTATGGATTCCTTGATTGCTCTCCCGGACACCCTGCAGCGTTTTCATCCTACCAGGCCTCTCACTGCTGAGATGTCGGGTGCGGTGCTCCCCTTCTGCTTGCAGACTGGTATGCGGACGGATGAAGCGGACATGCTCAACACATACATGCGGGAGCTCTCGGGCAATGCCTGCACACAGCTCATTGCCATGAGCATGCGACCCGAGCGCGCGCAGCGCAGTGCCCTTGCCCAGCAGATCGCCAAGTACATGGCCTGAGCTCTGCCGAAATGCCTTGAAGTCCTTCTTGTGTACTTTTATAGCTTTCGGGCCGCCTGCTGTGGATGAGGATGCTCAGCCCTGGTCCAGGCTCTTCTCGTCAGTGCTTTTGACTTATGTCAGTTTTGCATATAGCAGCCTCTTTCAGCGTCTGCATGTCGGATACACCTGGATGCAGCCGCCGACGTTACTGCATGCTCGCCGCACACGCCGTGACGGGCCAGACTGCCAATTTGCACACATTTCCGCATGGCTTCATAAGTCTCCTGTCTGGTGCATTTTCTGTGCTATGGCTTACTCAGCGCCTGCATTTTGCACTCTACGGCTGAGCCTGCCCAGGTCCTTGAACGCGGTGTGTGCACTCCGGTGCACGCCAATGCACCACCACCACTTTGTCTTCGTGTGAATGCCTCAGCCGCATCTTTGGTATGCCTCTTTCTTGCAGCGCTGACTTGATGCTGGCCTGTTTGTGTGCGCTCCTTGCGCTCCTCAGCTGAGCTGTCTGACGCCCCCACCACATCATGCGCTCTCAAGTCCGGCACTGCCCAATTACTGCATGCCTTAGCCTTGATCGTGTGCATCATGGCCCCCGAGCGCTTCTACCTTGCCCAAGATTTTCAGGCAATACATGGAGTACACCCATATCGAATGTGCGCGAGTTCTTTTCGTCGGCTTCATGGCTTCAGCCAACAGGATGCGCGCAACATTGGCATGTACCCTGAGGGTGGTGCTAGCATTTTCGATGAGCCTCCGCTCCCTTACGTAGCTGGGCCCGACCCTTGGACCTCATTTGCTCCTGGGGTTTACTGTACCAGTTCTCGCTTTGTGCCACAGCAGGAGCCTGACTCAGATGCTGAATGCTTGGCTCGTGATCTTTTGTATCGAGGCTCGGCCACGTGGGCTGACTTACAAAAGCTCTTTGATCAGCTACCGACCCAGGCCCCGAAGCGGACATGTCAGCAATCAGCTGCTGCGACAGCCCACTCACATAGCAGCTGCTCCTTCACGGTTGGGGCGTATGTTCATGCCGATTCCTATGGTCTTCGAAGGCAGACTCGAGGCTACCAGTGGACGGGAGCTCTCTTGGCCAGCATCGTTCGATCCTTGCATTGTGCTCATCGCTTTACCACGGTGAGCATTGTCCGCAACATACAGTCCTACATGCACACTGATTCTCACAACGATGCTGCAACCTGCAATTTGCTTCTGCCGCTTTCAGCATACACGGGAGGTGGCTTGTGGACGGAGCATCCTTCAGGCGATGTACGCTTGTCAGTGGAGGGCCCCTCGGGCTTTGTTCAAGACACGCATCGGCCGGTGCTCTTTGAACCGCGTCGCAAGCATGCGACGCTCCCGTGGACAGGCCAGCGCTACAATCTGATCGCCTTTCATATCAGGAATGCTGACCGCCTGGATTCTTCTGACTTGCTCTTTCTGATGCAGCTAGGCTTTGTTCCTCGGGATGAGGTTTTGTGGTCTGATGGGCCGCCTTCTCCGTAGATGGTTGCATTTCAGCCTGGTTTGTTCATGAAATGATGCAGTGGGCCGCGCCCCTTTCCTCTTCGCAATATGCCTCTCTTATATGCCAATGGCTTACGATGTTTTCCTGTGCCCTCCAATAGCGAGTGCCAATCCGTGATAAGCTCCGTGCCTCGCACTCCTGAGCAGTGCGTTCAAAAATACTGCTGCTGAGATCCGTGTGCTGTTATCACACGATCAATGTCGACCTGCTGCTTCTCCTGAGCCTTGTACTCCAAGGCCGCATCTATCTGAGCTGATCTGAGGCTCTAAGGCTGATGCTTCTTTTATGTTGCTCCGCTGTAGTGTACAGTACCTGAAGCTTTAAGGCATTCCTCGCTCGTACAGCTGCGATCCTATGCTATGTTGGCTTTATGGTCATAGTTTGGCATGCTTGGCCATCCGGGGCGGTGCCAACTTCTTGCAGTGCCGCTTGGAGCTTCGGCTCGGGTGCTGCTTTCACTTTTGTTAGTCTTTTGTGCCATGTTAAACACACCTGGCATCTCTGACCTTGATGCCAACTGCTGCTGTCCTTGTGATGGCCGGACAATGTCTGATGGCAGGGCACGCAGGACATGGACACATGTTCGCGATCTGGAAGTGGAAGTGGAAGTAGTAGTAGTAGTAGTAGTAGTAGTAGTAGTAGTAATAGTAGTAGTAGTAGTAGTAGTAGTAGTAGTAGTAGTAATAGTCGTAGTAGGAGTAGGAGTAGGAGTAGGAGTAGCAGGAAGTATAGTAGTATAGTAGTATAGTACAGTATATGCCACCATTGGTGGTGGTGGTGGTGGTGGTGGCTGTGGCAGTGGCGGTGGTGATAGTCGTGGTGGTGGTGGCGGTGGTGGTGGCAGAAGTAGTCGTAGCACCGGCACCGGCAGAAAAAGCAATGCGCTGAATAGTTGTTGAAGTATTCAGACCCCACTTGGTCACTTTGTAGCTTCGAGATGCGTGGACGTTGTAGTTAGGAAGGCACCGGCCAAAACGGGCCGAAACCTGATCCTGTTCCTGCATGGTCCATCACTCATACATCTCAAAAAAGACGAAGAAGAACTAACGCCCATGCCTACACTCAAACCACCCCTTAACAGACCAACATGGGCTGATCACGTCGAGTTTAAGGCTTGCAATGCTCAGGATTCGAAACAACGATTGCAGCGGCGTGTAATCGAAGGTGCCGTGATCATCTACAGCTGCCCGTTTGAGACGAGAAGCAAAAGTGCAATTTTGGATCTCCCAGTGAGGTTTGGCCTTCAGAGATGTCGTTTTGAGGCCATCACGATGTGAGTTGACCTAGGATGCTTCGTTTTAAGCTCGGATGGGATTGGGGCTGTTAGGCCAAACGGATCGCGTAATTTCCAAGGAAATCCGTGCTTACATCCTGGTGACATTCAGAAGTTGCGAGCAGTCAACAGAGCAGAGCTGCTTTTCCTCAAAAATGTCCTGGTGCTGCCAGCGGTTGGTGTGAAATCTGTTGCCGCTTCGTGCAGCGGTGGAGACCTGGATGGCGACAAATTCAGTGTCATATGGGCTCCAGACCTGGTGCCTCCAGACTGCTGCATGCAGGACCCGTTGGATTACGATGCTGTTCTGGCAGAGGCTGGCCCTGCTGTCGGAGCCCAGCCGGCTGCAAACGGCATTTTTGCAGAGGAGGACTTGGTACACTTCTTTGTTCGAGTCGTAGTGAACGACACCCTGGGAAAGATTGCTCACATGCATCTGGCCTTTTGCGATGCCTCCGAGCAAGGCCAGGCTTAAACTAGCAATAGTTTATGAGTGTTGCCGCAGCTATTGAATCGGACATATTCGGACGAAAAGACCTCCCAGGTGCTCTCGATCCTTTGGCAATTGAGCTTGCCAAATCGCAATCGCTTGCTGTCGACTTTCCGAAGACCGGCGTTCCTCCGAGTGTTCCGCAAGCAACGCTGGAGGGCCTGAAGTCCAACGGCTTTCCTGATTTCATGCAGAAGCCTGGAGCGGAGACTTGGATCGAAGTTGGTAAAGGCCCTTCCTGGGAGGGCCTGGGTCCGGCATTAAGGACACCTACACCTCTAGCAAGACTCTGGGCAGCTTGTTCCGCCGCTGTATCTCACTGGATGCCGACTTCGAAATGGCTTCGTCCCTGGACCTGGATCCACAATTCTTGCTCCCGTCTCGGCGTAAGTGGCAGGCAGATGCTCGCCAGGCATGGGCTGCAAAACTCGTCCTCTCCCCCCCCTCTTGTCATCTCTGCAAGCCTGAGCCTGCCAGGTGTATGCACACTTTTCCATAGAGGTTGGCCGCTTGATGGTGCTTCATGGCCTTCGCCACGAAGCAGAAGCAGTGCTTGCCAGAGCACTGCACTGGCCGTCCACAACTACTGACAAAGAGAAAGCATCCAACATGATCGCCTGGCACCTGGAACTTATCATGAGAAAGTTCAGAGAATCTGGACCAGCATGTATTGGCGGAATTTACAGAGACACTGTGCCACAATGTCTGCGTCTCGCCCATGATAAGGACAAGTTCTTCGACTTCGAGACTGTAAGCATGGATGTCACTGCGCGAGCGAAGGCTTCTGCATGGTACGAAGTCGCCTACGAAGGAGGGAAGATGTCATGAGTCATTATCTAGTTCCGAGGTACAGACGAAACATGAAGTGGTCAGTAGTGGTTTGGCTAAGCTTGCTGCAGGTGCGCATTGTCCCGTCAGAAAGTACGCATAGCCGGCAGCCTGCTAGGCAAACTGACCAACCAGGGCAGCATACACCGGCCAGGAGGGAATTCGGATCGGTTTCGAAGAAGATGCTTTGCTTGGATTGTGGACGACATCTTGCACGAGATAACCCATGAAGTGCGGCAGCTTGCTTGATCTACTTTCGGCCTTCTAGCATCTTCTGCACTCGCTACTCTTGCGTCAGGCTTGAAGCTGCATTGCATGTGTAAGAGAGCCGAGGTCGCAAGGTCAGAAGCTCGACAACTGCGTGACGGGCTTACGGTTTACCCTACCATAAGAAGGTAATCTAAGAGTCAGATTTGATGTAGTTGTACGTCGTGATCTATCGGTCTATCGCTAACTGTTCACGTGACCGGACTCGTCCTCGTTGTCGGTTAAGCTATTTATTGAGGGTTTGGGCTTTCTCAACGAGTATCTCAAGCGCAAATTGCCGCTTTATCGGACAGTGTCGCACCGGGTATGCGCTCTGAGCTCAAGCCCCCGGTCCAACCATGTCATGTGGAGAAGATGTTTGTTATAATCTAGCCCAAGGGATCAGTCACGTGGGGGAACCTACAGTTGCGGCAGGTTTCGCCCTACCCTGGCCTCGTGCGCATGTCAGAACCCGTGCGTGCTGAATTGATGCTTCTCATCGCATGTCTACTGGCTCGGGTGCAAGCAGAGCCTGGGAACCCATCCAACACAATGGCTAGAGACCAAATGATTCAAGAGGGTATCAGTCAAATCGCACCCAAAGCAATATCAGAGCAAGACTGAGAGCGGGAGCGACAACATTAGTGCGAACAGCCAGGGACCATCCCGGTCCAGAAGAGCACTTCCGGCCAACATGGTAGACGGGGTTGCGCTGACGCGCGTGCTAGTCGGTCTGCCTCGACTGTAGCCTAACCCCAAACAAAGCAAAGCGATGTTCGTGTTGACGTAGTATGGCGGTTGTGGCGCTGCAAATCCTTCTGTGAGTTACGGATGACCTGAGTGGGACCAGATGTGGGGTTACCAAATGTCATGGTTCAGGAGGGTGTTTTCGTGCTTGGGTCTTACCTGGCAGAACCACAGGGGAACATGTCACATTCCCTGATCGCGCTGACACAGACCGTTGGTGGCCATGGGATTTATCCCCACACCCTCAACAAGCAAGCGAGATTTCTTTTAGCCTACTTTTGCATGGTTGTGCGACGTTGTTTGACGCTCCCCCAAAGCTCGCAACAACAGGGGTGAGCCACCGGCTCGAAAGTTTCGCACGCAGCTTCTGCTCGCGGTGGGGAAAGGGGCCGGTGGCCGGCCTTTCCTGTTTCGCGCCGACTGTGGCGCTGGACCCAAGACGATCAGATCCCTACCGAGGGGAAGTAGGGAAGACACCCCTGCTCTAGATCTGGAGCTAGCAAGAGAGAGAGAGAGAGAGAGAGAGAGAGAGACAGAGAGAGAGAGAGGGATTCGTGACATAGCCCTGGCGAAAGAAAGGGAGTCGTGACATGCAGCAACCGTTAGGAGTGCCATGCCTGGCTGCCTGGTTTGGGCATAGAGGTCCTGGTTGTTAGGGCGACTAAAACGTCAGCGTGCAGAATTGGCCGAAAGCAAGAAGGTGCGTCGTTATGAGCGACTCACTGCAAGCATATTGATCGTGGCCCAATCCCCTTGGAAGAGAATTCAGCCAGACCAACCCTGGCCTGCAAAGGCAGGGCCCCGCCTTAGCCAGCTAAACACCTCGTGCGGAGTTTTCACAAAAGCGCAGCCAAGCAAGAGGGCTGTAAACAGAAGCACGGGCGGCCGGGGAAGGTGTTGATGTGGGCTTAAAGGTGTAAAGCCGGGGAAAATTTTTGATGGTCTCATGCCGACGAGCGCTGGATGCAAGACGTTGGCAGCCCCTGCAGGGAGAGGCACCCCGGTGCCTTTGCTCTTTAGCAGCAAGAGACTAGCCCCTTGCGTCTGGGAGAAAAAGAGCGAGGACTTGATTCCCAATTAGGCTCTAAAGAAAGAGTGGGAAAAACCGCAGCAGAAGACACAGCTTGTTGTAGTAAGCATTAACATCGTGTCTCGCAAGCCACAAACGGCGGACGGCGGACGGCCGAACAAACAGTGAATGACAGTTGACCGCTCGGGAGCTTCCGGAGTCGAAGGTACGCAGATGGAGTCGTGTAAGTTCCGAGCGGCGCCTCTGTATTCTCCCCGCAACCAAAGGGACCGTGATAAGGGCCACGGCAGCGGCCAGGAACCCTGCGGAAAGATTTAGCATCCTCCCCGTGGCATCCCCCCACAACCATTCATACGACTTGGTTCGATTTCCTTTCAAGCACGTTCATACAACGTGCTTGTGGTGCATTCAGATGCAAGGCAAGCCACGCGTCAAGCACGTTCATACAACGTGCTTGTGGTGCATTCAGATGCAAGGCAAGCCACGCGTCAAGCACGTTCATACCACGTGCTTGTGGTGCATTCAGATGCAAGGCAAGCCACGCGTCAAGCACGTTCATACAACGTGCTTGTGGTGCATTCAGATGCAAGGCAAACCACGCGCAAGCAACAGGGACCAAACAAGTAATTCAGCACAACATTTTAAGGATATTACTGAACGTTTTTGTGTACTATATTCTACTAACAGAGATATGCAGACACATTGAGGTATCATAGTGGCAAAATAGACCGAAGACGGACACTCAGTAAAGACGGCAAACTGTGAAATGAAGCGACCCGTGCGATGTTTGTCACATCAACAGAGACACTCGGACAGGCCGCTCCAAGTGCTTTAAGGCAGTGTGGTGCTCTGCTGCAGCATTCTCAATGTGCTGTGCCATAACCCGGCGCAGGGTGTGGAAGCTGTCCTGGCACTGGTTGGCGAAAGTGTGCGAGCAGAGTTGTTGGAACACTTGCCGGCCTTGCAACTTGGCGGCATCTGCACAGTACGGAACTTTGAAAGGATCGCGTGCGGGCAGCTCTGAGAGGCATCCAATAGCTTTTGAACCATCGCCTAGAGCATCCTAGAGCATAATGCCATGGCCTCAGTCTTGTCCTGTGCGGAGTTGGCTCAAATGCAGCTTCAGGCAGCAAGTGGTCTCCGGCAAGCTGGCCACACTCGGCTTGGTGCAGCGCACGGTCGATCTACACTGCACCAAGCTATGTGGGAAGTCAGGTAGCTTTCAACCATTTCGCTTTCATCCGTTCGGATCAACTGCCCTTGGTCTATGCGAGCAAGAGTCCGACCTTGATATTTTTGCAATGATTCAACCGGAACTTTTTGCAGAGTTCGTCCCCGAGAGCAGTTTGGCAGCTTTCCAGCGTTGCACAAGCCAGCAACAAGCGAAGCACTTTTTGCAAACCGTGCTGTCCCCGGCTTTGGACGTCATTTCCGTGGAAAAGAAGGAGGTTCTCGATGCACGTGTCCCAGTGCTACGGCTGAGCTTGCGCCCAGTGCTGGATGCAACCGAAGCAGACGACGAGCAGAGGGTGGACGTGTGCCTGAGCCCCGAAGGACCATGGGGGGACGATCCTGTCTCTAAGGTTTTAGAATGCTAGACTAGACTCATACAGCCGTACAGCTGCTCAACCACAAACTCGCAAAGTGAGCAGGATGGCTGAAGGCGGAGCACTTTTACGAGAAGTTTGCTTCCAGTCCTGCAGCGTACGGCGTGATTTTGCTGCTCACGACGCTCAAGCCCCGTTCAGTTCAGAATGCTTTGTGCTGAGCAGGGCTTGGGAAACTGATGCTGTTGTGAAGAAATTCGAAGTCCAAGCCGGGCTGTTTCCAGCGTGAGCTGCAGTAGCCGTGGTGCTGAACAGGTTCCGAGGAATGCCGATAAGTTGTTTGCACGGATGACAGCAGACCAACTTTCATGTTCAGCAGCGGCAGTAGCCTTGTGGGCCAGGGGTTGCTTACGAGCTCTGCCACAAGAATGTTCTTAGACCAGTGCATTGGAAGAGTTCATCGGGTGACAGTCGCTTCATGTTTGGCGGAGCAGTGCCAAAGGACATGGGCACGAGGTGTGGGCTTGGTGCGCTCCAGTGGTGCACAGGCAGCCGCTGCAGGCCCTTTGCGCTTGATGCTAGCAGATGCCAAGCTGAGGGTTTCACGGTAGCTTCGCTCAAGTTTTGGGAGCCAGGAGCTGGAGAAGCAGCACTTGTGCCAGGAGAGTGGCAGGCCTTGGCCCGGGTGACAGTGCATCGTTATGCTACAAGTACTGTCTGGGGCTACTAGATATCAAGTGTGGATGGTGCTTGGTACCAAGCCGACGCAAGTCAGCCTCTGATCAGGCACTGCTGCTGTTCTTGTTGGAGACGGATGACGCTTTACAGAAGACTGTTGCGCAATGCTTCGTGGCGCAACCTGTGCAGTTGTTGTTTTGTAATGATGGAGACCGCTTGGCGTTCGCAGCTCGCAAGGGTTCCCAAGGTGCCCGGCCCTCCGGACTCCGAACTGCAAAAGTGGAAGCTCGGCTGGTGCAGCTGATGGACTTCGCACAGAGCGCAGCACGCCAAGACTGCATGGACCTGGGGAGGCCTTGCTCGTCATATCTTAGTTATAGTTCTGCACCCACAGCTGTGGGGGCAAGGTAGTTACACTCACAGATGAATTGAACAGCGGATAAATGATGGCACGGATGGTAGCTAGTTGGGTGGCCTCTCTTGCATCCGCTTCAACAAGCTTTGTGTCACCAGGCTGCTGCATGCTTTCCTGGCAGCTTTGAGGCCCAGAGTTCATTGACCATTGACATCTTCATACAAAGAGTCAGGCTAGGCTAGCAGGGATGAAGATTCGATTTGCTGTGCAAACCGACAGAGACATGTGGCTGTAATGCTTGCTGTCGAAATGCTGCACCTACCGATTTCAGAGCAGTACTGCAGCACCTTCGGATGCCCAAGCTCTGGCAGGAACTTGAAAGAGGAAGCTGTCCGAATTGAATGGCCCATCAAGGATCGTCCTTATCACGAGCCTCCTGGCACAGAGGGAGAGAGCACAGCCGGAAGAGAGGGGAGAGAGAGCAAGCAAGCAAAAGCTGTCGTCAAGAGCTGGTGCTGTAGTCAACGCCACTGACTGTGCCAAATCTCGTGGATTGTATCGCCGCAGCATAACTTGCTGTAATGCGGCGTTGTTGGTTGCAGCTCACACTGCAATGCTGCTGCACCTAAGGCTTGCTCGGGGAGCCTGCAAGATGGTGGCAAGTTGTTCTAAACATGCGGTAGAGATTCTGGCTGCTAGCCGCCGGGTGCAAACGATGCTTCGGTCCTGCCCGGAGAACACCAGCGCGTCAATTGCAAGGCGATTGTCTCGTGCATTGTCGCACCGTCCCATGGCTAAACATACGGAAGAGTTTTGGCTTTGCAATGACCCATTGCCAAACCCCGCATGTGCAACATGTGCTAATGATTTGGGGGCGTATTTGTTCACTTCATTTTTGCTTGCACCTGTTTCTTGGACCCATTTTTTTTAGGTTTGGCGAGAAGCTGTCCTTTAAAAAGGTTTGGCTTGAAGGTGGTCCTCTTGTCCTGCGGTCTCCTGGTCTTGCTGTCCCCCGGTCCCCTGGTCCCGTGGTCTCCTGGTCCTGCACTCCCCAAGTCCTCTGGTTATGATGAACCGGAATTGCAAATTGGTTTCTGTGGGCTGTGTGTTAGTTGTTCGTGGTTTTTGTTGTCTTCTAATTTTCAATTGGTTTCCGCCACATGAGGGTGCGTGTTCATGATAAGACAGATCATCCATGCTCGTCACTTTCATCATCTATTAGCTATGATGATGCACATGATCGATGAGGAAGAAGTTGTCGATAACGGCGACGATGACGATAGCGATGAGGGTGAGGATGAAAATTACGACAACGATAATGCTGACGATGGTATGTCAAGAAAAGATGACGACAACAACGACGAGGACGATTATTGCCCTGATAACGATGGCGATGAGCATGCCGATGGCGGTGAGGAAGAAGATGACGATGAGGATGGCGATGATGATGATCATGATGATGATGATTCTTGGCAACTGTGAAAATCGTTAGTTTTAGAGTGGTTTCTATTTTTATAAAGCCCTTGAAGTGCTAGATTTCGGGTTTCACAGGTTTAAAGTTTTTGGGGCAGTAAACCGACGGGTTTTCAAAGTTTGAAGCTTTCGGGGTAGAGCCGTGTTTGGGCTACGAGTATATTGCTTTGAAGTCAAACCTTCAATAGCATAGAAGCCCTGTAGTATTAGGTCTTACTTGTTCATTATGAAGAATTAGTAGATCGTAGCATCCGGGCGAAGAGCGGTACCTACTGCAATTGAATTGTTTCCAAGAAATGAATGTGTTTCCATGAGTGTGGACCATCAGATTGGAAACCATGCAAACTATTGCAAAATGTAAGCTTGTTGGCTGGCTGTGATATGGTGGTTGCGGGTTTTTTCCGCACATCCAGACCCAGTTGCAGTATAGGGTATACGGTTGTAGAAACGGGCTTCCGGTTGTAGTAAGGACTAGTCGCACCCCCCTTAAGCCCTGCTTAACCGTGCAAACTGGCTTGAGGAAGCATCGTGTCATGAAGAACAGAACCCATCTCGGCCCCGTCAAAAACCCATGATACAGGCCTTGTGTTTGTTGTAAATTTGCAAACTGGGCCTTCCACCACCCTCCACGTGCCGAAAACAAACAGCAAAAAATAGAAGAACAGTTCCATCCGTTTTGCAGCAGAGGGCCAAACGGTTTAGCAGTGTAAGTGGCCTTCCATGCATATGTAATCTGATCTTGTTAGAACGGACTTGACAAGCCCAGGACTCTACAGCCACCTTGCCTTTCACGAGACCTATCTTCGAAGCTTGCCGGCCTTCAGTCCTGCAGATCAGCCCAATTCACCCCATATCCACAAGTGCGGAATAGTACGGATCACACCGGCTAGCTCCTATGCCAGACAAGCGCGAAGGCAGACGAGTTTGTGGGGCGAATGATGTCTTGCCTGTCCACGCGTAAACTTTCACAGAGCCTTTCTCGGCTTGAATAGTGTGTGTGGGGGATGCCCGCGGTTGTAGTGAAACCAACGTCGGTCCGAGTTTTGATCAAGAAACCTCCGGTGTAGAGGATTCTCAGTGGGTGTTCGTCGGGAGAGTCCAGTTTCTCGTGCTTTCGAGGCCTGAAAGTGCCAAATGCCTTGAGTTCCGTCATGCGCTGGCGCACTGCCATGCGCTTCTGGGCCCTGCCCAACAAACACAGTGGAAACAAATAGATTCTCTTGAAAAAGCATCGATGACAACATCAAAATCTTGATTGTATTTTAAGTTCCGATTATTTAAAGTCCGTTGACAAGAAATAAGCAAAAACCGTTATACTACTTGCAGCGATCTTTACTAAAATCCCAGAACCTCTTCACTCTGCACGCCGGCAGGTCCTCCCATGCACCGGGCCCGATGCAGTCTACCGAGCCTTCCGAAGTGTGCTTGCGCTCTGTACACCGACCGGGTGGGGAACTTTGTTATCACCGAGCCGCACCGAACCGTTGTGGGTCCAAATCCGGTAGGGCTGGATTTCACGCTATGGATGATGAAGTGTTGGGGCTCTACATAACTAATTACTGATAACTAGTACCCTTCTGTTTTGCATTTCGGTTGTCAATGTGGTCTGTGCAGTTGATGGGTTCCGGTTCGGTTCAGGAAGGTTCGGTCCAGAGGTTCCGATTCGGTTCCGCAGCCTTCATGGAAGAAGATGAAGAGACGGCTGCTCACACGTGATGGTCCCAGCCGCAGGGCATCTGAAGCCCAACATGCCAAAGAAGATTTACGAACAGTCTGCGGCGATTATCACGGCACTTTCTAGTGTTGCCAGTGACTTTGCAGACGTGGGTGCTAGCGCACGCTAGAATGCTACATGCACGTAAATGATTGAGGAGAGGTGTCCGGTGCTCACGTGAAGTGCCTTTTCTGGAAGTGGTGCTATGCGCTTAGACGAGGTGCTTCAAGTAGACTTCAACTGTCGGGCCCAACGACCTTTAGCGAAGTAAGTATTGTCAGATGGAGCTGTGCATGGCTTTGAAGCTAACACGGTCACTGAGCTTTGCTCGTCGTTACTTGCAAGCGTGTCATGCTGCTCTTGCTGAAATCTATTTTATGTGAACTGCTCTGATGATTCGCCTCAATGTTGCTGTATAGGCAGGTTGAACGATGTATCAACGTACTTCCTGCAGATTGATGAGTGCCTCAGGTTGGAGGCCTTTGATGGCTCCGATGTGCTCTACCTCTCTGCATCAGGAACGCATGGGGCTTACAGCGACGGAGCAACCTTGTACAGATCATGTTGATGCAGCTCCGGTGAATGAGCCTACAAGTCCAAACAGATCATCACAGGGAGACGGAGGACTGTCACATGTGACCGTTGAACATGGGGGGAGAGCGCGAAATCGACCATAATTATGGGCATGCCTGAGGCGGTCCAACATCCTGCAGCTGCAGCGACAGCTGCGCCACTATACCACTGCAGCCCACGCTCTGGGAATGCCATCCACGAAGGCCTCAGAGCTGAAAGAACAAAGTTTGCCGCCAGTGGCTCGATAGTGGCATGTCAGACCTTCCTTTCACACTGCCGCTTCTTGCAACGCTGCTTTGCCGCGGTCAGGCTTCGAGATATTTTATGGAGGGCCGCTCAGCCGAAAGTTTGATAAGAGTTACGAGTTGGCAGAGCGAGACGGGCTTCAAGACGGTTTCATGAATCAGTCGGGCTTGGTGTCATGTTTGCTAGGACTGGCGGCTGGAGCGTAGCATGCATGCAGCAAAGCTGCAAACAGGCGTGTGCAACCCCCTGGCAGGATCAACGCGACTTCTCTTCGCAGGCGCCATCAACCTCACGATGCGCGTGCGCTTTGTGGAGTTCAAAGGGGCCTACTTGCCACTGCATGCTGCTTGTGAGCGTATGCTGCCCTGTCTGAACAGCATCGCTCCTTGGCGATAGCAGAGCAAAGCAGACCTGTTCGAATGAAGGTGTAACTTACTGACATGATGTTCACCATGAAACACTGCCTTCAAAGGATGAATCGCTCAGCCATGTAGGAGGCAAAAAAAGGATGAATGCCCCAAGTCGCGGACAACCGAGGACCAGACATGTGGCTGGGAGGACTCACCGTGATACACGCATGCCTTGTCTGCCGTACAGGGCAGCTTAGAAGGCTATATTGCTACCACGGCAAGTATCAGCCTGCTGTCTTTTCTGTTGTGGAAAGCTGCAGAGTGAAGGACTTGGCATTGCAGCGGTTCTTGGATTTATGGACGAGCCAACTTTCAAAGCTGCGGGCCAACAGCATCCACCTGCTAGACGTTCTGGCAGTCCGCCACTTGGGTTTCAGAATGCATCCAAACTAGTGCCAATATTTGCCTCCGCCTGTATCGCATTGTGCGCCTTTTACACCAAACAATTGCAAAGGGAATCGATGTGCTCCGTTGTCATATGCTCCATGAAGTGCCTCACACGACACCCGAATTGGGAGACCTCCGTGTGGGTGGACACGAGTGGGAGGCCAGGACCACACATCATTCATAGTCTCATAGTCAAAGAGTGATAGAGAGCATATAGACCGTCCAAACAGCAAAGCTCCGACGCAATGCAAGAGGGCCTGTGCCGTGCGTTTGGTGCTTTTGAATTGTGCCCCGACGAACAACAAGGATGCAGAACATGTGAATGTCATTATGTCATTACTCATTATTGTAGAAAGGTTCTGTGTGAACAGAAAACAATCGCACATCTACGAAGAGCCGGTTGTTGTGCCAGCAATCCTTCGACCTTCCAAGGAGTGCGATTCGGCACCATGTACGTGAACGTATCTTGCTGCAAGTTTAAGCCAATATGTCGTCGAGGCTAATGATATATCCAGTGGATATCCGATGAGGTCGAGAGTCTTGCAATTTGCTCATGTGCCACTTGCTGGCCTCATTCCATCATGACTAGTCGACCTTGATCGTCAAAGTTGGCGCATGCCACAACTCACATGACAAGCAGTGGACTCACGTAGACCTAGGCGGCCCTAAGAATGCCGCAACAATCATTCAGGATGTCACCAGCAAGCTGCCGGAGACAACCTCAACATGGTCGATCGCAGACCTGGAAGAGGCCGCTCGTGGCACATCAATTGGTATGCTCTCCCCTGTTGGCTAATATGTGGAAAGTGCGAGTGATGATAGACGACTCATTTTGCTGGCGTGTTTCTCCACTTGTTGCGAGGCCGTCGTAAAGAACCGCCGCAACCGAAAGACAGCAGAACGCATGGCGCCAGAGCCTGCATTTGTCAAGGCTGGGAGAGATGCAGTCCAGCCTGGCTAAAGCACACGTGTCATTGCAGAGTCCTCTCACCGTCAGCGGCATTTTCAGACGGGTCCGATTTGGACATGCCCGGATTGCTCCCGAACCTCCTAACCTGACGGCGCCACATATCTCCACCGACAGTATCTTGAAGCCGCTTTCTCTGCAAGAAATGTCGCTGCAGAGCGAGTGAGATGGCAGCTTAGCAGGGCTGAGCCCGGGTATTACCAGTAAAGTTGTCTGTGCAACACGTCGTGGTTCGCATCTGGCATGATGGCTGTAACTTGTGCAGGTGCGAAATCTGCTGTCCTTTGATTTGTGCTCAGCAGCCCTGGTCGACAGGAACGTTCCAATGAGGCAAAACGACCCGACATGGTTGTGCTGCGGCCTGCGAAAGGCTCAGCTGGCCAGCCTCTGAAGATACTTGGTGTGAGATTTTGGGCATCTCTTGTAGTGTGGTCGGGGTCCCGCACTGTTGTTTTGGAATCGGTGGGAGGAGCTACGTCGACAAGGAGCGGTGCGGCCCAAGCCCGTAATGATAGTACATGCGAAGTGAATCGCGACATGTGGGCCCGGCTTTGCAAACAATTGTAGAGACGAAGGTTTTTAGGATAGCTGCAGCATGATCTACGTCACTGCAGGAAAGGGAAGAAGCAGATGCGAAAGAGGAAGCAATGCGGCTTGGGGAACACCTTCTGTCCCGGATTGTTCAAGGACAATCAGCCTTCTGACCCCATCCGGGTGCAATGCTGGAACCGGTATCACGAGGCACTGGCAGCGGCTGGCTTCGAGAAGGTTGACGACCCAGACAAGCACCGGCACTGGACATTGTCAATATCAGCAAGCAGCACTTTTGAAATTGATTGGGGACTAGACGAATCACTTCAGACCATCTTCATCAACGAGCGCCCGTTGTGCTGGGTCCACGCCACACTGGTTGCCAATCGAAGCGGCCGCAAATACCAACAGTCGGCCTTGCTCGATACTCACGACTTACGAATCAAGGTCGAGACGACAGAGGCCATCAAGACCGACAGCAAGTCACAGAGCTGATTGGAAACTCTTTTAAAGTGTTTGCAAATAACCGAGCTTGCAGGAGGAAGCAGAGCTAAGCCTTGCTTTGGTCTAGAACTTGTGGCATGATGTAAGCCGTAAGCTCAGACTTAGGCTCTATGATGCCGTGGTTGCCAACAAAAGACCTATTCGTATCAATGGTGGGATTCCAGCTGTGGATTCAACTGCCTCCACCTGGCTGCGTGAGAGGCTCTCCTTTGCACGACGCGTGGACTCCAGACAACGGTATCGGAAGCGACAGACTGTCAATGCGGGCTGGCTTCATATTGATGCAGTCGTGTGCTCAGGACGGGGTCATGCAGCCTTTACATTAAGATATTTGCCTTGTCTTCTCGCCTCACATCAGTCTGTTGAGCTCGTTTTTCTACGGACCGGCGAGAACTCCAGAAGGCCACAGCTTCTGCTAAACATGTGGAGCCAGTCACAAAGTAAAGCCAAGAGCACTAGCGCCACTTTCTGTCCATGACTACAGTAATGATGCTGTGTCGAAATGCCTGTGCGATCTTGTGCAACTTCATGTTGCCGTAGACATGTAAGATCAGAGTTGTAGAAGGAGAGGAGTTCATGGGACGCGACCTGGGCCTATCGCGGAAGTTTTGTGAGTAGCTTGGCTGTTGATGAGAAAGAATTGTTTTCCAAGGAATGCCAGCTGGAACTTCTAGTTAAATGAAGACCCGTCAGATCTTCTGTGGCATTGCACGAGGCTGAGCTTGCAAGTGCAAGCCGCAGATGTCAAACTGGCTCTGGAACAGGGCATGCTGGCAACAAGGTGGGCCCCGCAGCCCAAACCCTGCTTTGCGGGTGGACGTCTTGAAGCACCCCGCTACGCACCCGAGCTTTGCAGCTTAAATGCGCAAAGAACTCCATAGTATTGCAATGCCCGTCCTGGATGACTCACCCGCCGCCTGCCCGAGCGCAGGCGCATGCAGGCGCCCTTGCAATACAAAAGTAAACGCACTTTCCCACCGAGCATGTCATAGTCTTCGCCGGCTTGTGCCCCTGTGTCCTCGCTTTACCACCTCAACCATTGGATTTTTCCGACAGGTCCCTTGGGGAGATGATCTGGAAGACTGCGCGAGAAGTTTCTTGCCAGCTCTCAACGACAGGCTCGTGCACAATCGGCGGCTGTGCTGAAGCTCGCATGACAGGTTGCTGTTGGGTGCAGCCCTGCTTGCGCATGCATGTAGTCAACTGGCTAATGCCAGGCAGGCAGGCAAGCTCTAGTTGCCGCTCTGCCAGGTGCCAGCGCTGGGTAGATGGCTCAGCCACGGGGCACGGCCCGAGCGCATCTGGACACGGGCGCCGCGTGCCAGTATGTGCGGCAGCGCAAAGCGTCTGCGGACCACACGTGCTGGTGCGTATGTTTGTGCATAGACATGATAGTATGTTGTAGCATGGGTATTGTCCGGTGTCCACTTCTGGTGACTCATCCAAAACTACAGCGCCAAGTCGGCGGCAGATTGTCACTCTACATTCTTTGGAAGCTGGTGACCTGGACCGCTTCCAACGGCACGGCAGAAGACAATCTTAGTTATATGGCAGAAAAGCAAGTCTGCAGGTGCGCAAAGTGCCCTCTCCCGACCCCTCAGATCTGCAGGGTGCGCGCCTGGAATGTAGCGGATTTGGAGAGATGGCATTGGATTCGCTTCCCGCATGAACTCCCAGATCCTGAACTTGTAAACCTCGGCGCTTTTCTGGCCGCCATGAAACAGCAGACCCCAACAATGCTCCAGTGCCACACTGTCCGTGCTCAATCGTGCATGGATGCAAACATGTGATGCATGTATGCATACATGCATTTATGTATGTATGTATGTATGTATGTATGTATGTATGTATGTATGTATGTATATATGCGTGTAGGCATGTATGTATGCATGCATGTATGAATGCATGCATGTATGCATGTATGTATGTATGTACGTATGTATGCATGCATGCATGCATTTACGTACGTATGTATGTATGCATGCATGCATGGATGTATGTATGTATGTATGTATGTATGTATGTATGTCTATGTATGTCGATCTATGTCAACGTATGGCTGTATGTAGGTACACTCGTGGGCAGGTACGCCAGTAGGTAGGTGTGTTTTTGTCAGCCGTGTTTTCTCTTATGCCCGAGGTGTTTTTCTTTGTGGTTGCCAGTCTGTTGCTGTTGCATTCCTTACGACCTTCGACAGCATTTATATAGTACTGTTTCGGGCCAACGGCACAGTTCAATTACAACTGACAGTGGTGCGGGCGCTTTTGACGAACTCGCCTGAATCCTTGCCTGGCTGTGCCGAGCATGAGTCAAACCCCGAAGAGTAATAAATAGTAATCTTTGAAGAGTCAGGCAGACGCCATCGACCTCAAGCCTGAAAGCTCAGCAGCAAAGCAAAGCCTGTAGCAACATGCAAAGCTTTGCTCGCAAGATCTCTGATTCCCTACTCGCATACGTGATTGCCCGATTTTTCCAACATCCTTGAGCCGCCATGCCCTGCTGCCGGTAGCTCGAAGCAGACATCAGGCTCATCTGCCATGGTAATTTGGCTCGCAGTTTTGCCAGCATCCATACGATCCCTGTGCCACGCCGTCCCAGTCGGCATTAGTGATAGTAAAAGCTTAGGGAAAAACCATGCTCCGACCACATCCTGAGGCCGAGGATCTGGAGGCAAGGGCTCGTCGAAGTCGCAGCCGCGGAGCGCCACCACGACATGGAGCAGCCTCCAGCGGTCACGTGGCTGTGCGATTAGGGTGAAGTGCAGGCGTCTCCAACTGGACTCTAACAAGACTCGCGTGTGCTTGTCTGTGGGGTTCCTGTGAAGGCAAGAATGTCCATCGGGTCATTCTGTCATTTTGTGCTATGAAAGGCAGGGCAGGTGGGGGGTTGTGCATCGGAGAGAACAAAGGCTTCATCGGGCTGGACTTCGACTGCACGATAACAGTGCGACACTTCTACAAATGCTTGGCGACCTGGCTGCACAGGCTGGAAGAACCCCAGCACTGAATCCGTCAGCTCGTAGGAAGCCCCGGGCATTCCTCATTCCCCAAACCTAGCGCTTTAACCACGTCAGCATGGACAGGGACGTAGCAAGCCGGAGGCCAAAGCACCACTTACAGATCCTGAGCCCCTCGATCTGTGATGCAAACCAGGCCTGCGGAATCGTGATGGGGAAGCCTTCAGCCCATCCGCACTGCCGGGTCTCTTGCCACTGACATATCGCTTTTGCGGCTTCGCCCTGCCGGATTCGGTCTCTAACCTCTGTCGCACAATCTAGTTGAGCCCCGTTGCTCTCAGGATTTCGTGGCATGGCTGCGCAAGGTGCATTGACTAGGTGCTCAGGTTAAGGCTTGCGCAGACCTCGACCTGAGCCTGGGGCAGTCAAAACAAAGTTACCAGACAGTCGGAGGATGAGCGATCTGCCCCTGCCAGATTCAACCTGTTTCCACTCTTGTTCGACAGGCTGGCATCACAGATCTGTCTGTGCCCCAAGCACCGGACGTCCATCCGCGCCTCGCATGCACAGAATCCTTTTTTCGCTATAGGACTGACGCGCAAAGATCTAGCATTGCATGCTATGTGTGTCTAATATTACCCCGCGTCGGCCAGCGCAAGGGCTGAGCAGGCAGGTCCTGCGTTTCCGTGAGGATCATTCTGGCGGTGGAGGCCCTTGCCAAAAGACTGGGGGAGCCAAAGTTCAAGCAGATGCTTCGTGAGGCCCCTTTCAGCATCTTGCCTTCCTGCTCTCGTCCGCAAGCTCTTCTCTCCAATGTGTGCTATGCGTGAATCTGTCAGTTTTACAACCGGCGCTGCAAGCTGACAGGTCTTCTTTGGAGGCGAGGCAAGGATAAAGCTTCTCACAGCCTGGTTTACAGCCAAGAAGAACGATTCTTGTCCTGGCTGGGCTACCTGCCTTCAGGTGTTGGTGAGTAGCTCGGTTATAGTTGCGCTGGCCGAGAGTATCCGATAGTCTTTCGTTACCCCTAGATCTCCCCCGAACTAAATCCCAGGAAGGAGCGTGCTTCGCCATCATAACTGCCGGCGTGGCCAGCTCTGTGTCCATGGCCCTAGAAGCCGTTCCAGAGTGGGCAACCCGACGATGATTCGTGAGTACAGTCAGATTCCGGGTTGACTGAGGTGTCTGACCAGACATGCATACATGCCAGCATTTGTTAGTTGCAGTGATCGATGTCTCCATTGCGCATGCCACCTCTTGTTGCACATGTCGTGCACATGTACAGTGTAACACGGAGCACATGCGATTGAAATAGTCTTCAGCCTTTTGGGATGAGCACTGGCCTTCCTTCTCGACCTTCTCCCTGCTTCGCTGCAGTCACAGCATATGGCAGGGCTGTGTTCTGACTGAGGACGACTTCTTTCCGACAGACTTGGTTCTCGATGTTGGAGCATGCCGGCACCAGGTGCAAGGGCTTCTGCAGGAGTTTGTGTCAGCTGTGCATGGTCGAAGCTCATGATGACTGTACCAGTATGTGGGTTATAGCAGATGCTCTCCATTCTCGCATTCGGATAACTGATAAGATGCGGGGACAAATCAGGCAGCTTGTGCACTGGGCGGAGTTCGTGAAGGGCAAACGGTTGCAAAGTCAGACCACGCAACAACCGACTCAAAAGGATGCCCACAACACCCGCTGAGAGTTGCGACAGGGAAAAGGAGGCGGATGGATCAGCTGATGACCGCAGGGGGTAGATCTTGTTGGAGGGGAAGGGCTCAAGAAGTACGTACTGAATGCGCAATCGGTTGGGAAGATGCTTGCTGTTTTTGTGCATTGACACTGCGTCTTCGAGCTATCGAGTAACGGGTATGGTATGGGTCTTGCAAATTCCCACTTTTGGTAAACGGTTGGCCGAGCTTTCGACTTGGTCGGTTTCCTCGTGCACTGCAACAACCATTTGCGGAAAAGGCGCGTGCCGCTTCATGCTACCCGGTGAAGAAGCTGTTGGCATCATCCAAGTCCGCATCTTCATGTAAGTTGCAGTCATGATTTCCGAATGGTGGGGTATGGGGCTTGGCACAGCTGTCGTAATTCAATTCTTGACATGTGGCCGTGACGCAGCCAGTGCCTTCAGTGCCAAGCTTTGCGTGGATGGGAGAGGGTAAGGCGCCTTAGGATTCGGGGCGAGGGTTAAACCAATTAGCACAAAGTCGGGCAGGAAGGTCGAGTCGGTGTCGAAAACCAAAGGTCGGTTGTAGAGATGAGCATGTTGAAGTTGAAGTATGTCGCAACATCACAGAAATCAAGAGTAGCAAGCAGTTGCTCTGGCTTCTCCGAGTCTCCGAGCCGCCCACCCTGAGGTGATGTCCGTGACCGGGCAGAAGTCACTGATGTTGCGAGACCTGCGTCCGACCATCCCAAGGCGAGGCAGGGAAATACAGTTTGATTGAGGAATGCTTCGCCCCTCAGGCACAGTGAGCCTCACTTCCTGTCATGAGCACAACAGTATGGGCTTGGTCATGCGCTCTATGTGCTGATCTGTCGCCGCGAACCAAAACCCATCACGTTCCGGTTCGGGGCCCCCAGACTTGCCCTGGCAGCTCAGGATTCTCCTGGTAGATGATTCTCTTGGCCACGAGCTTAAGCAATTCTGTTTCGAAACGTTGGAGGCTGAAGCATCGAAAGTTACCGGACCTATGGCATGGGGATGCGTGGGGACCAGTTTTTCCATTTCCCTTGGATTTCAGATCCTACGGGGGCATGAGACTACCGCGCTACAAACGGCAATGTGCACGGGGAAGCAGTGCTGTAGTATTGCAGCAGTTCCCAGCTTGCTGCACCTCAAGTCTCAGAACTCCACGAGTGATACTCGTCCGGCCAGCTACAGTGGGAGAATCGAAGGGTAGAGACTCCCGCCTTGGTGCATGACTCCATGACTCAATTTTGTGCCCTGGACTTTCAGGCGAGGACCCTCCTCCTGCATGGTGGTGTGCTCAGTCAATGCATCACTCACGGCCTGAGACCGGGTTTGATGCCACAAGACGGGGTCTTAAGAATCAGCAGCTTCCACGAGTGAGTGAATGCTAGTCTTAGGCTTGGCACTGTGTTGCGCAACGATCTAGATCTGATGAGTGCAGTAGCGACCAGTATAGTGAACGTTCAGAGGTGTACGTCACTTTAAAGCCGGAAAAGCCAGGAATGGCAAAACGGATGACAATGATGACGATAGCAAAATTGATAGTTATTGCTCACCACCACGACCACAATCAAGACCGCTGCCGGCGCCGCCACAAAAGCCACCCCATCCACCACATCCGGCACATCACCATAAGCGTCCGATTCGTTGTCGTCATGGTCATGCTCGATTTAGTACGCAGTCAGTACCCGTGGCTAACCCTGCGCAACCATATACGACAACAAGATTACTCCAGATGGCATTGCCGAATGGCTTTGCACCAAAAATTTTATTCTGCTGGAAGTGACTGAGGGTGTTGCGTCGCAGCCAGGCACGGAACGGAGTCAGTTTGCAATACAAGTCTGTCTGTTCGTTATTGTTCCTGGTTGTCATCTGCAGGGTCTATACGTCTGTCTAGTATTAATCTCCAACCCAAATAGAAGCTCGCAATCTGTTGGGAGGGTTGTGCAGTGGAGGTGATCCCCGTTGCGTTGCCTTACGAGGGTCAGGGTCTCGACGATGAGTCCCTAGCTCGGCACCCAGTTCGTCTGCCTTTGCCTTGGCAAGATTTTCCCCGACTGCAGCTCCAGATGCGTAGAAGTGTGTAGTAGGCCAGGTCAGCTCCTCTGAATGCATATCGCGAGTACCTGGGACTGGGACCGTGAGTAGGGCCTGAAGGCCGGGAAACCCAGATTCAAGCGCCTCAGCGCAATCTGCATTAAAGGGGCCTCATCAAAACAAAAGCCTGGATATCATCCCTTCCAAGCTCTGATGGACAGCTGGCTTCCTTGCGGTCCAGCCACGGATTATCCGACTCAATGTCCTGGGAGATTTCAGCTTGTCTGGGTCAAGGCCATGCTAAACATGAGCCAAAACCCCACTCTTAATTTAAAGCTTGAGCTGACCGAAGTTTGCACCTCCCCGCCCACAGCTACGAAGGCAAGAGTCGACGTGGCGCTGCTGGGCGCTTGAGCGTTTACGCACGGCATTGAGACCGAGATCTCTGACATGCCGTGGTCAGAAAACGGCTCTGCTGTGGTGCTTCGCGACGACAGGTTGGCTGCGAGATTTGTGGAATTGTGGATCCCTTGAGCATCACGCAAGCAAGCTTCTCTCAAGTTTGCAGCGAAGAACAACACACTCCGAAAACCGAACAAGAGAGGCAGGTCTCAGAGCACGGGGATCTTCGCAGAGGATTCGCAGAACAGCTGGGTGCTGACGCCGGCTTGTGACCTGGTGCCTCCATGCGCTCCGTTGCATCGCCATGTCCTGGAATGGCTGGGGCTGGTCGTGGCAACAGCAAAACTACGGGACACTTGTGTGCATGTTCATGGCTTCGACTTTCTCCGGTCATTGGCTCTTGCAGAAGCGTAGCCGGCAGGGCCAGGCCCATCATTCAGCATGTGCTTCTTCGCACCTATCAGCCGATAGCTCCGAGACACTTGGAGGAGCAACAACTGGTGGTCGCGCCCGTCCGAGCCGAAGCTCTGCTTTATTTCTTATTTCTTACTGTCTGCTGATTCCTTGCAAAGGGCCTTTGCAATCTGTCTCGGGCAAACTGGGGCTAGACAGCGAGAAGCGAGAACAGGCAGTGAGAGAACATGTCCACGACGGCTAACTCCTCCGCAGCGAGGTATGGCGACTGGTGGTCTCAGTCTAAGGCTACGGAGGAGCTTGGGCACAGGCACATGCGAAGCCTACGACATGGTGAACAGTGAACTGTTGTGACGAACTGCGATGTGCTTGCTGCATCAACAACTCTGTCATTCACCGGGAAAGTTTGTAGAGTTGAAATTGCTTGCAAGGGTGTCTGGCGACCGTGAGCAGAGCAAGGCTTTCATGCAGGAGCTGGAAAGTGCTTCGGGAAACAACCTGTATCACTCTTCGGCAGTTTGCCGAAGATGCAACGGAGTCACTCTAAATCAGGAGCGAGGTCCTTCTTCGGCGGCGACCACGTCGGAGAACTCTGATGCTCCTCCGCCAAGGTGCCTCTGACAGAGCCATCAATAAGCACCAAGTTCGAACACTGCTGTTGATGTGATCAATGGCCGAGTGTGTTTTTTTGCGCGTGCGATGCCAGGGTTGCCAAGCCATCACTGCCCGAGACGGTGGATTTCCTGAGGACCTCGAAAGTGTTGCTGCATTTGCCTCAGTTCCACAGTTTCCGGCCCAAAGCGCTTTGTGGCTGGCTGTTGCAGATGGCGTCTCGGGTTCGGGATGGCAGGAGCTCGCCGCAACAGGATGCAATGCCTCATGAACATGTTTCTTCCCCGCCAGCTTCGACGTGTCTCGGTTCGTATCGATGTGTGAAGTACACATCCTTTGGACCGTAGCGCCACCGTGCCAGTAATGTCTTTGTCGCACCGGCTGCGCAAGGGCTTCTCATCTCCGAGACAACAATGCTTGCCAGAGGACTTGGGCTGATTGAGATCACCAAAAACATGGTGTCAGCGCAGCACGGAAATATGACATCCATCGAAGCTATAGCCCCGTTCTCTGCAGACAGGACGAAGACCGACCTCAAGCCTGATGCAAATCCCGCTGAGCACCTCGGCCATTTAGACGTGGACTTATAGGACTTGCCAAGGCGAAGTTTCCCGCTCACGTGGTACCCGTGCTCAAGGTCCTTGGAGGAGTCCGAGTGGTGGCTGGGTGTGGACGAGGCGACCAGGCAGCGGCTCACGGTGCCGGAGCTGCAGCGACAGCTTCCGGACAGAACCTTCAAGCGAAAGAGCTAAAGTTAAAGCCAAGGAGGAGCTACGAGATTGGCTGCGGAGCATAAGTCCAACCTTCACCTGCTATTTCCAGATAATGGAAGACAACTATGCTGCGGCCTGAGTTTTGCTTCATTCATAAACAAAGAACGGGGAATACGAGAAACTCTGGGAGTTTCCTTACGAGTTTTGACGTGATTTAGCTAGACTTTACTGCGTTTCGAGATTTCCACCCCTCGGCCAAGGACACAGTGGACCAAATCTGTCGGCTCTACCTCATAGAGGAGACTTCCTCAAATTATCAAAGTCTTACCTGACATCCTTTAAACTGCAGTTTGGTCGCATCTATGAGTTTTTGCCTTGCATACCCCCACGGCGTTACACTAGCACTTCAGGCCTTTACCGTGCTGATTAGCCCCCAGCTGCTTGTTGCAATGCATGCACCATATTCTCGTGGTTCTCTGCACCAGCAGGAGGAAGACGGAGAGTCCAAGACGGAAAAAAGGCTGGACCCGCTGTTCTTTCAGGACAATGGCATCAACGATCCGGAGCATCAGCGCTTGTGGCCTGCTTTTGAAACCATCTGGGAAATTTCTCGACCAAACTGTCATGGCATGTCGTGCAACATGCGGCTGAAAAGGGTGAGTCCTGAGGTTTCGCCAATGGTTCGCTTCAAAATGCAGTCTCACTGCTGGCGGGAGCGAGGCAATAGCTTCCTTGCGCATTTCCACCGTGGCGTTTTGTCCATTGTAGCAAGTGACTTGACTTGCAGAGCTGTCCGGCAGGCTGCAGATCCTGCCCTCCCTCCTGTCTTTACGTCGAAAACCGAGCAGGCTCTCACGGCGGTCCTAAGTCGCTCACGACCCATTCTTCTCTTTGTTAGCAACTGCCCAGTTTCGACTGTTTGGAAACAGGTGGCTGCTCAACCAGTTCTTGGTCACGATGCAAGAGGCAAGACATGGACGACACGATACCTCACGGTGTGCAGGGACCTTGATCGCTTTGTCAGGCATCTCTGCTGCTGCTAGCAGCACACGCGGCGAGGATCCCTGGACCACAGGCAAAGATCCCTGGGCTCAGGGCCACTTGGAGGCATTCGTGGTAGCGGGCCAAGGCGTGGCCAGGAGTGGTCGATTGCAGCATTGTAAGGCTTGTCGTGTCAGGCAGCAATTATCAGCAAGTCAATCCCACCACACTAGCAATGTGATTAATCCCCTTATGCCTTGTCCGTATGCCTGTACGTCCTTGGTAAACCAGCCTGCTGTCGTAGCTCTTTTACAACTTGCCGTACATCGGCTTCTTGAGCGAACAACCGTTGTCACAGTGCCCGAGGTCGTGAAGCCGCGAGTTTCCGGAGTCGCAACTTGCCCCGAGATGCTGTGGTCATAGGTCTCGGATTGTCCCAACTTGTGGACCCTGTGACATAAGGCATGGAATGAACTAGCCGACTAGCCACCACTTCAGCAGTGTCGCGTCTGGTTCGCTCCCTTTCTGCAGCGCTGGGCGCCGCCCCGCGTTCGATGGGCACATCGAGGCTCGCAGCCGGCCCGCAGCGCACGCGGCGCACGCGGGAGGAGCCCGGGCAGTCCAGGCCTGACCCAAGAGTCCAAGAGAGTTCTTACAGAAGCCGACGTAGATTGCCGTAGAGCCCCAGATGCATCTCGTCATTGGCAGACAGACTGAGCAACACCTGAAAGTTGCAAGTTGCTGCCTATCACTCTCGTGCGTACTTGGGGTGCTCGTTGAAAGCTTCAGGCGCAGGGGCATCAGGGCTTCAACACCGCGGCTCCGCGCGTGCAGCGTCGCGGCCTGCGATGTCCCATGCAGGTCCGGCAATCAGTTCTCGAAGAGTATTCAATATTATTGCATCTTCTTGCGCTTTGCAAGATCCTGCCAGCTGCCAGCTTGTGCCGTCTTGGTTGCGCGTCAAGATTTCTGTGGCTCGACTGGCCGACTGGAGAACTCAAGATTTGTGATGGCCGATTCAATGAGTTCTTGCGATCTTGATCCCAACATTCTCGGGGCCGGAACCGTCCTGCAGCGGGCCTTCCTTCTCTCGTCCTAGCAGTGGGCTCTTCTCGGGTGGTGCCTTCAGGATACTGAGCCTTTGCACTGGTTTACTATGTCCGTGCAAGTCTGTGTAAGTCCTCACAGGTCCGGCAGCGGTCAGCGCGGCAGCGCCAAACCGGATGCCTTCCACAGGCTACACGTCAAGCAAGGTTTCGTCCGCTGTTGGTCGCATGAGATGCTTTTTTTTCAGGGGCGCGACAGGGCTAATCGTTACTGCGTGAGCTCGTATGAAGTCTCAAACTGCAAGGCACGGCAGTGGCACAACCTGTGCCGGCAGCAAAGTCTGCTAATGAAGCGGTGCAAGGCGAGGAGACGCGAGTAAGGCTGCTGCCAATCAGCAACAGTGGCACTTGAGACGATGCTTCTGCAGGCCAGCCCGGGTATGCCAACCCTGAGCTTGTGGAGTCGGGTGGACCGAAAGGTTGCTTGGCTTGTGCGAGAGAGTCGAAAGGCGGCCGCAAATGAAAGCGAGCAACGGTGCGGAGTTGGTTTAGTGCCTTTAGAGTGCCTTTCAATCGACGGATGGGCACTAGTCACTAGCATCTTTCTCCTCTGCAGAGCAGCGCCAGACGAGAGCCCAGGCCAGACAGCCTTCCCTAGCAACCACTGGGGAGCCGCTCGCCTCAATTGCAGTACGGATATGCTGCGGCACTGTGGTAGGACAGAGCCGTGGAGCAAAATTTGCAGTCGAGGACTCTGCTTGGAGCCCGCAGTGGCCGGAAGCTCGGATTTTCCGTGAAAAGCTCGAGCATGAGAAGTCGGCTTAAGGATTGGCCTGTTGAAAAGCGACGCAGTCACAGGTTCGTATCCATAACAGCAGCCTGCTAAGTATTGCCTTTAGCGCAGTGGGCCCTGTTGGAGTTAAAGGGAATTTGTGTTCAGGTTCATGATGTATCCTTGTTGTGGATTCTTGTGGTCTCTGTAGGGTTCTCGGGGATTCTGTCGGATAGCTCTTGAAGTCTGGAAAGCTTGGGGTGCAATTGGCAATTGGAAGGAGAATGCTATTGGTGATCTAGCAGTAGGTGCTACGTCCGTTTTCCTGGATGGAGTTGGAGGACATCGCATGGGTGCCGGTGTGATATTCCTCGATCGCCCGACTCGTCCAGGCCAACACCAAGTTGAGGTCCGCAAGGACCACGGGGTCCAGATCCGGTCTGGATTCGCGATTGTAGAAGTAGGACTCCCACAGGCGGTGGCGCTGCCGCTGTCGGTTCAGAGGCTTTCTGTCAGGTTTGATGCTCCAACAGACGAATTTAGAACGCGTGAGATCTCGTAGGTCCCACTTCTTCCCAAGGTCAGCATGGTCCTGGTCCTGGAATGGCTGGGGCACACGCAGTGGATGGCCACCTGGATGGCAGTGCCGATGCACACATGGTCCAAAACAACCGGGCTAGCTAGAGAGCTAGACGAAGCCTGTTGCTACACTTGATCGGTGCATTTTGCAAGTATGGGACCTGTGCGTGCCGCGGGCTGCTTGCGAGGTGAGTGGCTGCGCGGTGCCATGAAAAAAGATTCCATCTTCCAGCTTGCTAGCCTTCGGAACGAAGACGAGAACTTTAGACTTTCAGGCAACTGGGACTGGGAATCCAGTGGTATAATTAAGAGAAGAGGTAAATAGTTTTCTTCTCCCGCGAACGAGTTTCTGTTGGCCGTAGGAGGACCCCATCCAGTCGACGGATGCGCTTCGAGGGCTTCCCAGGCTTCTCGATCTGCTGAAGCTTGATGGCTCTGACTTTATCGCTTGCGTGACACATGGTTCTACCATCATCTTCTTCTAATTCTACTAAGAGATTCCGGTGGCGATGAGCAAACTCGACAAAACCAAGATTGAATACCGTTCCCTGCCATGGGACTGCCGCATAAGTGTGACCAACGAACCCATTCACGGCCCCTCTCCGTTTTCTTGCCTTCATGAAGCTTGATGTCGGCGCCCTCGCCCCCTCTGACGTCTTCCGCGAGAGTAAGCCCAACGCAGCCGAGTGGGCAGCCCGTGTCTTTGTACCTCGACTCATTTCGACCTGCCTCGAGGAAGCTTCAAGCTTTCGGCACTTGTCAGGCAAGTGAGTGAGTGTCGCGTTTGGCAAGTCAGGGAGTGGTACTAAAGAGAACAGTAGCTTACAGTCACGTTTGAATTCAACGTGATACAGCCGAGGCCTGTAAGTGAGCCCGCAAAGCATGCCAGACATGCTTATGGCTCTGTGGAACTGTGCTTGCCAACGCCTCGCTACACCGTAGTGGCCTCGCTCATCTCTATGGTCTTCATGACGGCAGGCGGGACCCTGAGCTTCATACCAGCTCTTGTACTGTCCAACAGCTTCGGATGATAGAAGTTGGTGTCGGTTGCTGTGGTGTGACATTGCGGTACTGTTGTATCTCCTCGTGAACATGTTGGCGACTTAAAAGTGGCCTTGGCCGGGCTATACCTTCATCTGCTCTCCTTCACTACAGAACTGGAGCAGAGCACAATGAGGCAAAAGCATCGACTTGTTCCTGCCCTTGTCAGAAAGTAATTCACGAGCCTTGAGTGGGGGCATCACTTCGAATCACAGATGAGGCCTCGTGATCTTCGCTGTTTCGGAGCAAGGACTGCCAGGCTGGTTTTCCTTCGAGTTTGCGAGCTTGTCACTGCGTCTTGTCATCTATGCGCCCCGGCGCGAGTGGCCGGCAGGCATCTCCAAAAGCCACGGCCTTGCCGTGGTGTTTCGTGTCCTCGGCTGGACGGTCATGTACTTCGTGCCTGTGCACCAAATTGCAATTGCGAACATTCGCGGCTTCACATTAACTGGCATCCGCCCCGGTGATACCGCGCTCGTATGCAGCAGGACCGGGCTGCAAACTTCGCAAGCCAGGCCCTTTCTCGACAGAACCCTTTCTACGACTCGAGGTTTCTCCGACTTGTATATGCAAGAAACTCCCTTGTGCCACTTCTGAAGTCGATGCGGCACCTATCCTTATCCTGCTTTGCGCACAAGCTTCAGGACGGCGCTGTCGCCGACAATGACCGCGGAGTTTGCTGCCGAACACGGCCTCAGCATTCGAAGAGCATGGCCACCTAGCAGCAAGACAGGCCTCTCAAGCGTTTGACTCTTGACTCTTGACTCGTGAGTGATGGAGACCCGAGACCTCAGGCATGCTGCAAAGGTCCATGAGATGCACCGGCACACGTGCATGTATACTGTATAATGGTTAGATGTCGCTGATCTTCCCAGATGACTTACTACTGGACAGCGAGGTGTGGTGCCGCAGTCATGATCGCTCTCTTCTTCTCCCTGTACGCGGGGTTCTTTTCGCTCTACTTGGGCGAGGCTGCATGGTAGCACCACTCATGGCCATGATTCGAAAGCTGTTCAATACGAAGTTTCACCTACACCTAGCGGACATGCATGAAGGTAACACTACTCGCTCTTGCCGACAGCACGGTCGGAGGGTGAATGCTGTTGGTCCCGGTACTGTCGGTAGCGGTCTGTCACCGTTTCTTCAGGTCCTGGCTGATGCTGTTCCGCCAATGCCCCTGCATGAGTGCAGCGGAAGCTTGTGTTTGCAGGAGTATCAGCACCCTGGCTTCGTCTTGGCCTACGGCGTGGGACACATAATCGTCATCGCGGTTGGCGAGGCCTTCTTTGGCCCCAGAGACTGTCGTTTTGGTTCAGTTCGCACTCGGAACAGGCCGTGGGTCAGAAGTGCCTGATGCCGCTGGACGAGAGGTATGCATCGTGATTCGGCAGTAAACCAGAGGTTTTCGCTGCCAGGCTGAGCAGGTGCTATTTCTATCGCATGTCTTCAAGCTTTCTGGAGATCAGCGAAGAACGGAAAGGGTTCAGGCAACTCCTTCGCATGGTGAGGCATCCGTGAGTGGCCGTAGCCATGTGGTGCGCAGCTGGTCGTTTGAGCTGCCCTTGCCTGGGATGTGGTAAGTTCAGTGGACCAGCAGCATGCACAACCCAAGGAAGATGGGGCCTTGCACTCTGGGGCCAGCCTTGGTGCCTTGCCTTATGCTTATGTAAAGCAGAAGGAGTACTTTACTCGGCCATTCACGGGCAAGCGAGCAAAGTCAACACAGTCCAGGGACGTGTTGCACCCCTCACGCCGTGAGAAGCTGACCCCTCCCAGACTTCATTCAGCGCTTTCAGGCATGTTAGATTGGGTCAGTGAAGTCACTTTCGACATCTGCCCACTCGGAGTCTCATTTTGCATTTTGCAAGGTAGGGTTTTTCATCGGAACCTCCGCCTACGGACTGGCCAGACGACACAGTGGACCATGGCTAGGCCGAGTGCCGTGCTTGTTGCCGAAGGGCTGTACTTGCAATGCTGGGCTCGGCTCAGAAACAGGTGAACGGACAGTGGCGTTTGGTTGGCGGGATGCTTGTTGTCGAGCCTTTGCGTAGATTGCGAAGATACTTTGGCCTTTCATCGTTTTGTCGTGAGCTTGAGTGGTGTGGGGAGGGGACCCTGCGACCGCTTCGGTCAGGCTGTGACTGAAGGGTTTGTCAGCATATGTCAGCTTCGAGAGAACACGGAAACCTAAATATAGACAGCCATGGAACCGGATCCTTTGTTTTTAAGAACCGCGCACAAGTCCCCCCCCATTTTTATGACCCCCGTTATGGGTAACTGAGATTCTAAGCTGACGGTCAACCGTGACAAGCGAAAGATTGTTCGGGGTTTAGGTGTTGATGCGGCCACTGCCTCAGCTGAGGCGTCTTCGGGCTTCCAGAGCTCAGTTCTGAAGCAACACGAAGCCATCCACTTCATCCATAAACTATCTGGGAACCAGCTCTGCAGAAGGTGTGCTGATGCCCTTCATGCTGAGCGGTTATGAGCTGCTGTGCTTGCACATCATCGCGAGCACCTTCTCAGCCGAGTTCGTGCAGGAATGCCGAGAATCCACATTGCGCACGTGCCCTGTGAGATCACCTTGACGCATTCAAGCAGAAACTAGAAGTTGTGGGGTCAGGCCGACAGGCAATCTCAAGAAAATCCAGCTACGCACGGTCCTGGTCATTGCTCTACTGAGTTCTCCTGTGCTTTTTCGAGACATAAGCATTGCTAGCGTTGATATCCTATCAAGACAGTGTGAACCGCTTGCCTACACTACAGGAGAAAGCTGTCCGCCACAAGCCCCTGGTGCTGCAGTTATACTGAAGTCGACTGTTTGCCATCAAGCATCAGGTCTAGTGAAATCTTGCCTGCAAGTTCATTGATCTGCGCTTGCATGCCGTTTGAGACCCATCGTTTCGTGCAGACATAGGGCATTTCGTTGTGATATCTCGATGCTGCAGCATGCAGCACCTGAGGTATTGTCATGACAACCAGGGAGTCGTGATTTCCCTCGCCATTGCTATGATCCACGCTTTAGCTGAGGGTGCAAGGCTCACATTGATTTTGGCTGCTCAGCTATATACCAGTATATACGAGAGACACCTAAGCTTGCCAGGGTGTGTGGGTGGGGAGCTGGAAGGGTGGGCTGGGCAGCCGGGTAGGAGTGGTGTGCTTGTGCGTGGGTGGGAGTGAGGTGGGGGAAGGGTAGGTGCGGGTGTGCACGGGTGGGTGTGAGGAGGGTGGGATAGGGCAGGAGGAGGGGCGTGGAGCTACTGTTGCTCAGTATGCTTCTCGACGTGGGTTAGATATCCCCTCGACGGACGGTGAGATGTATTCTATTCATCCGATACCTGATGGCTGCATAGCTCGGTGCAGCCGCTTGATAATCTCGTGCTCTTAAGGTGGACATTGCTCACGACGAGACACATCTTGACTTCCTGGTCCCGATCTGTTCTGGAGTCGTGTGGAGCCGTTGCTGCACCAAGGAGCTTGGTCCAGCTTTCGGTTGCCTCGGTAGAGTGACCAGCAAAGATGCGAACTCAGATCGTTGCCGCGTGTTTCTTCTCTTGCCTCTTTGTCTCATAACCCCTTTTGTGCTGACTTGCAAAATTTCTGCCCGCAGTTTGCCTGACATGCGGGTTACATCTACATAATGCCTTTCAGGAGCAGGCAGTCCACCCCCACCCGCAAGGAATGCTACGGTCCGTGCGGGATACCTAGATCGCTTTGCGGCACTTGCTACATGCGGCATCCTGGCAGCAAGCATCCATGAGCATAAGGTTTGCCCGCTTGCTGTGAAGGCACATACTTTGTTTGTGCCGTAGACTCCGTAGACACCTCGTGGTCAGTCCATGCCTCATGGCAACACCTTTACGGGGCAATGCGGTATGCTTCATGACTCCTACTGATGGCACTGAGGGTGGAGAACGCCGACGAACTCAAGCCTGCTCCTACAGAAAGTGAAGTACTGCATGGGATACCCCAGGTACGCCAGCATGCACTTGCTTATGCACAAAGGGGATGCCGTAGATTTCAGGCCGACTGCAACGCCAGGTTGCAGATAAAGGACGCGAGGCCAATCCTTTACCCATTACGGGGCAGCTTTCTTCAAGAGCTGGGTTTTGCATCGTGTTTTGTTTCTGTATGTCGGCGCAGTTCTGACATGTTCTGGCAAAAGTACTGCGCTGCAAGCTACCGTGGTGGTTCGACAAGCCGATTAAGTATGAATTTTCGAACCTTTCCTAGCTTTCTGGTCAGTCAATGTTGGCGACCGCGACGTACCATCCTTTCCGTGCTGATGATGTCCGGAAGGTTCTTTGCTGTGGCGGCCATAGCCCTGGCGAGGCTATGCACTCTGAATGAGGTCCTGCCCAAGAATCAGGCCCTCTGGCAGTTTTGGTTGAAGCATACATGTAGCAGCAACCCAACAGACTGTTCCAGAAGTCGTTGGATCTTGGACGATTGCTCTACTATGCGAGGGGATTGGGCTGGTGTTAAGTGGACGTTTTTCTCGCTTGACGTGATCCGCATATTGCCGCTTTTCGCTAGGAGATCATCGGCTGGGCGCTGCTGGCAATGTTTGCCGCCGAGATTCTTGAAGACATCATCTCCTTGGCACTCGTGTCTTGGATTCTTTCGTTACTATGCTCTGCTGGCACAGCTTTTGGACAGTTTTCTTGGATGTGAATCAGCTTCATGCCGCGATTCTGCCAGTGACTTCCCTGCACCTACTCCTCGCGAACTCATGTTTTCTGCTTCTTGATGCATGTGCTCGTGCTGTCGATGTGAGCATTACTGACACAGATGCAAAACTACTAGTCCCTGCATTGTTTTCGGCCCAATGACCAATGCCTACACAGTTTGTCTACACCAAAAGCATCGAATTTAGCTTCATCGTGCTTGAGAATTCCTTCTCAGATGCCTCCCAATCCCGAGAGCGGAGCATACCGAGTTGCTGCAGGTTTTTTCCATTTTTTTCCTGTCGCAGGGCAAGAACTGCAAGACAAACACGTCACAAGTTGCTGTGCAGTCGAGGAAAGACTAGACCTGCGTGTGCATCCGAAGCCGCGGCAAATCACTGACGAAGAGGCCTGGCAGTTTTGTGCTCGTTGTACGAGTGCCGTCTTCAAGCTGGTCGACCCCATAGCTACCCTATGCTACCTTAACATCATTTTCAAGCATTTCCAGGCTACTATGTAACAGAAGCTACAGTTTGGTCGGAGAGGCATGTCAGCTCCTTGTAGTATTATTCGGACCTATTGTCATGGATGTCTGCATGTGGTGCACCGCAGGTTGAAATCATGGTCGCAAACGGGATGAAAAGCTCTCACGAGTCATTGTCCTTGGCATCAAGCTTCAAGGCGATTGTTCCCAAAGCTTGGCTTGACGACCAACAAGCGGGCGATGCGGGCATGCCCATCCCATCCGTTAAATTGTCGAAGGAACTCAAAAAGCCGCTCTGCTGCTGAAATCTGCTGAAGTTTGTGTTCCTGGTTTTGAGCACAGTTGTCGCGCTTTCGTTTGGGGTTTTGAGCCAATGCTGTGGTGATTTTTCTGAGTGCCAGGAAAGGCATGTCGAGTGGTGCCTTGATGCCTAGATGGGACATGGGGTCAGGACATGTCATAACCGTGTTGAGGAAGTGTTGGAAGCTTCGGGCGGCATTTGACTTCGCATATGGCGACGTGGACAGCTTTGGCCAGCTACCCTTCTGGGCTCATTTCGCAGCGATTGCCATAGCGCAGTTCCACACTGTGCTGTTTATTATCATCTTGTCGAATGGATTGAACTACGTTCTGGGCTTCTGCCCCGAGTCAGGTTACAATGGGATCGGGCGTGCCTTGGTATGGTGGCCTGTAACCGACCCAGAGGATTTGTGCCATGGAGGCTAGGAAGTTCAGATGCACGAGCTTCGTGCAAGCACCCCAAAGGGATGCTGATCATATATACAGCCAACTCAAGCCGTGTTCTGCGCAAGGCATTCATATCATGCCACCAGTTTCATCTTTGAAGCACATGGATTGATTGAGAGCATGACGCTTGTGTTGCAACTCGGGTCTGGGGGCTATTTTCCACGCAGCCCCAAACAGCAGCGCTTAAATCGCTTAGATTAGGTGACTCGGCACGGCTCCTGCCGTACCCTAAGACAAGAAAGCCAGTGGACAAGTGCAAAGACTCAAAGTAGCACTCGCAAGCAATAGCACGGGGACTTGCGAAATTTCCAGGTCCCCGGCCATGCCTGTGCCGCGTCTGCCCGCTACTCATGTATTCAAGACCGATGATTGTCGACAAGAGGCGCAGCCTCTGCCAATTTGTCGGTGCAAGTTTTTCCGCACTGGAACAAGGAAGGTATTCCTACATTCATGTGCGATTTCCATTAGGACGCGTAATAAGACTGCTCCGAGGGGGGTTGCATGCAGCTCGGGAGAATTGGCCAACAGTCAGCACACGACATACAAGCCGTATTTACAATCGCCAGATCTTTCCAGACTGAACTCCGTGATCTGACTCGCTGTCAAGCAGCTGTAACTTGCTGCGCTTTCACGACCCTGACACCTTGGCAGCCTTGGCAGCGGCCGAGTAGGCAAGGGTCTCGCGGCTTTGCCGAGACATGAGTTGAACGCTCCTCGCAGCTCCGTAGGAGCTCACAGCTTCGCAGCCAAAATCTCGGGCAGAGTCGCTGCTTTGATCAAAAAGCAGGGTTTGCGTGGTGGCAGGCGGTACCTTTTCGATCATTGGTTTTGGTGTCTTTGTTCATGGACGTAGCTGAGGTATCGAGATCGACCTTTGAAAGACTTCCAAGTAAAACCGGATTTCCTTGATTTACCCGGCATGTGTCGGACGAGCCGGAACGCACGCATCACGCTTGCAGACTCCACCAGCAAGCCTTTCAACCAGCCAGAGCAACTCATGAAAAAGCGACAAGACCAAGCAGCTTGCCACCAATGGTCGGCCTGTTGACTGGAGCTGCTGGGTTCCTGTCGCCGGGCATCCTGGTCTTGCTGGGCATGTTTTGTGACTCTGTGCTGAGACAGAGAGCTTCTCGCTGCCAAAGCCTGTCCAGGACGTTTAATGTCGTGGCAAGTCGCTGGTGAACAATCGTTTAAAGTCATTTGCTTACATCGGTACCAGGGCCTCGCCATCCTGTACGCTGGAGACCATGTGCCTGAATTTGTCTGAGGCTCGGATACTGGTAGCCTGCGACGTCGCCAAGGAGCGATGGCACATCGTCACGAGTGTAGCAGTCTGCCGACGGACCTCTGCGTCAGGCCCAGTGCGTTAACTAAGATGCTTTAACGCTTGGGTGAAATTCGGTGAAATCTGTCATTCCCACCAATGGGTGCTGGCCAGTCGCCCAAGCAAGCGAGTGAGAGCGTGGTGGAGCTGGGGCTGCCAAGATGTCTACTGTTTTGCTTCGCTGTGGGTCTGAGGTGCGATTTGCAGGAAGTTCGGGTCCAAGCTGTCTGTGGCCAGCAACAGCAGTAGAGGTTGCGCAAGCTGGTGTGAAGTTGTCTGTAACATTACATAGAAGGGGCACTCAGATTCAAGATTCTCTCGTCAAGGCAGTTTGCTGATTATCTCCGGTGTGCTGGCAGCGCTTTGGTGCTATGCGCCGGCTGCCTACACGGACGGCTGTGTCCGACATGTTTAGAGGCCGTGTGAAGACTACACTGACTGCTACATTGTATTCTGAACAATTAGCATACAATGCTATAATGTCACGATTCTGTTCCTCTATTGTGCAGAGACCAGTACCACAGGCATGCCTTGCCAGTCAACGGTGGATGTCTCTGCCCGATTATCGCAGCTATGTTCATCTTCAGCTGGGTGGGGGGTTCTTTTTGTGTACTTGTTTTTTTGTGTGTGTATTTGATGGTGTTCGCCTGAATGGCTTCAAGCGCCCGGTCAGAAAGTCAATCGTCCGTCGATCCGCGAGCCCGCTGCTCGGCCAGCGTCGGTCGGTCCATGCACCCAGCGCCAGGCAGTCAGTCAGTCGGTCAGTCGGTCCGCTAAGATATATGATGAGCCGGAATCGCCAAACGAGGGGGCGTGTTTAACACGCATGAGGAACCAGAATCGCCAAAATGCAGGGGCTGTGCCAGTTCCACCTGCCTGCAAAGGCTTTGGGCCTTCCATTTGGCCTCGGTCAGGGCACCCCGCTGCCGATCCTGCGAGGCCTTGGAACCCCAAGTCCTGATCTCAAGGACATTTCTTGGACATGTGTTTCAGTGAGGGATCTGGACATCTAAAGAGACATTGAAACGTCACCATCGTAGCGCAGCTGTGAGGAAGACAGTGGCGCTGCACCCAGACTTGCTGTTTTGGTTCTTGTGAAAACCTCACGAGCCATCATTTGATGGCATGGGCCTCGGATACACATTTCCGTTGGGGCTATGGTCAGAAGATGTCGAGTTAAAGTCGTGTTAGCAATTGTAGCAGCTAACACACCATAACAGAACACAGAAGTTAGATGTGAGACTCTGTCGCCAGGATGCAGCGGCAGAGCCGCGCATATCCTTGGAGTGGTCAGCCGGGATCTCAGGCTTGCGAGGTCTTACAACAGAACCACGGGGCTGGGCCGGTATATGAGGAGCTTCGTGCAATGCGCACATGTCAGTTCCTTTGGCAGAGTCGCCGTGCAGAAATTGTCAATGCAAGGCATCAGACGATTTTCCGGAGGACTTTGCTCCACTTCTGGCACTAAAGCTGGGAGACCTGGAGCTCTGCCGACTGCACTTCAGCCATCGCATTTGTTAGGGAGTGGCAGAAGGAAAGCAAGCTCGACGACTTAGACCGTTAGAATCGGGATCTCCACACTGGGCAGTAGTGCAGCTTGCTGCAGTAATCTGGCGATGCCGAGGCAGCTCCTGTTTGTCGGCGAGGGCATCTCCGGTGCCCCGTCATGCCTTGCAGAGCCGCAGGACCTGTTGGTCGCTTGGATGGAGAACGCTATGATGTGGATGTCATGTGCCAAGTTTCACATGTCGCACACCCGTGTATTCAGTCCGCAGCCGTGTAGGCAGCAGGACCTTGAGGCAAAGCATCAAACGGTCGACTGGTCCAAGACCTACTTAGCCCCTCACCATCCCCCTCACCCATTCCCAGCTCCGCTTACATTCGTGCTGCCTGCTAGGTAGGTGGCACTTCACCGAAACCAAGAGGCAAGCCAACCGCAAACAGATGCTGCTGAATGAAGGATTGAAGTCCATAGGATCACCGTAAACTGTAAAAGTCAAGAAGAAATAATTCAACGTGGAGTCATGCATTCGACATGGCGGACTCGTTCCAGGCTGGGACAGTCATGGACCAATTTGTCTGCATTGTGATGTGACTGTGCTAGGTGCACATCCCACAAGTACCCGATCTGGATTGGATGTGCTATTTCTGTGCTTCTCAGGTGTTGTGTTTGCTTCCCGGGCCTCGCCCTGTCGGCGCCTTGAGACTCACCTGTTGGGCAGCTCTTAGAGACTGCGGATGCTTAAGAGCTTCCGAGCAGAATTCCTTCATGGCCTCTGGAGCAGCTTTGCTAAGGCTTCTGAGCTTTTGGATCTCAGGGCTTGGGATGAACCTGTGGCCTTCGAGAGTGAGGCCTGTTGAGAAACGAGACTGTGGTGGCTACTTTTTAGGGCAAAGCTTGGCAGCTTGGCATACTCTCCAACCTGCAAGCTTGGTGGACAACGACTTCTACGAGCTCAAGCTCCAGGACAACACGGACCCTGCAGATCTGCTTAGTATGCCAAGCTCCTACTGATGTGGGATCGGGTCACGGTGTGACAGGAAGCTTTGCCGAGTGAACTCACACTGGCAATGTAAGACTAGGAAGTAGCATGGTGGATGGTGCTTGTTTGACAGTCCCTTTGCGTAGCAGAGCATGTTTCACATTTTGCTTAACGAGAGGTACAGCAATATTTCCAGTGACGAGCCAAGTGTGGCTAGCTGAGGATCCCGCAGTTTTTCAGATAGACTGTCTGCCATTGCTGGAAAGACCCAGCACATCCCAGCACCCCTAAGGTGCAAAGTATGCGCGCGGGAGAGCAGAATGGACTCTTTGCAACTTGGCGTTGAGCGGGTTCCGTCAGTCAGATCATCACAACCAGACCATGATTTCAGTGTCGATTCTGCGAGTTAGAAGCAGGCAGTTGCGGGGAAGTTCGCACCCCTTCGGTGATGCACAACTGTCATGCTTGTACAGGTGGGGGACCCAAACATGTTATAGCTCCCCAACAATCATGGCATGGCCCAGGCAGTTTCTGGCGCGCTTCGCGGTGGTCTCAGCTTGTTCTCGGCTACACCGGGCGCTCGCTCGCGCAACAGCACAAGTAGTCGCAGGCCTGGCTCATGGTGCACTCAAAGTCTTTACCTGGCTGACCGATGCGAAGGCATCCGATGCATGCCTGGATATGTTCTACCATGCTTGACATCTGCATGTTGCACCGTAAACAAATTTGGCATGCGCGACGTTCGACAACATCGCGACCTGCACAGCGCTGGATCACACTTTGATACTGTACATGGCGTTTGCTGCCAACATTGTAGAAGCGTCGCAGGAGAAGTATGTTGCAATGTAGTCGCGCTGCTAACGATTGACGACGTACTGCATGACCTGTCGTTTGTACTCTCTTGTGATAGGAGAGCGAGAAGGTGTTCTCCGAGCACGTGCAGTCTTGCAACTCGCGCAGGCGCTCCTTTCCTGAACCTAAGCCGCCTAAGCCTGGCCGACTGGGCACTGTCGGGCTAGTAGAGGCTTCTGGCCGAGAGAGGCAACCAGAAATTGGCCACAACCTTGGATTCTGGAGACACTTAGCGGTCGCAGCTCGTGTCCAGCCGGCATCGGTCTTGTCCATACATGGCGCCTCAGCAGTCTCGTCTAGAGGTCGAGGTCAGCAAAACCGGCAGGACCCCAAGTGCCTGCACCAGTTCATGGCGTGACAGGCCACTGAGCAGCCGTCACACACAGTTCGAAACGAACAGACCCAAAACGTCACTGGGTTGGTAAGTGCAGGATGCGAAGGATCGAGAGGTGACAATGACGTTGCTGCTTGTCCCCAGTCGCTGGCGACTGTTGGGAATTCCCTTCTCTTTCGAGACATGGCTTGTCGAATTTAGAGTTGTGCTCTGAACATGACGCAGTGTGACTGCGAAAGATGACGTATTTCTTGGGATCTGCACCGAAGCAACCGCCCGACTATGAGCTGGTGATATCTTCAGTGGATTGCTGCTCCTGTAACTTTCATACTGCTCGTGCTCAGGAATCAACTGTCACCGTTCTCGAGGATTGGCGAGACTACAAGGCCACACGAAGTGTTATTTTCGAGTGCATCAACACGGAGTAGGGTTACAAGTGGGTTACACTGACACAACGCTGATCTTGTTGCCTCGTGCGCAGCAGAATATTATTCAGAATGTATGTTCCAGTGAATCCATATCCCAAGAAGCAATCCACGATTCTTCTGCGGCTGAGGCAACGTTTCGGCAAAAGAAGCGTGGCGCGCTGCGGACCCAGCCCTTTATCCTTGCTGGTAGGACATGCAGCACGTAAAAAATTGTGCACGTGTGTGTGTGTGTGTGTCTGCACACATGTAATATATCATCGGTGTAATACTGGTGACTGGTGGTAGCAGCTCAGGCGGTATTGACATGGTAGAGCCAGCCAGCACCAACTACTACCAAAAACGGTAGCAGTATAATAGTGGTCGCCGTAGTCAACAGCGCTGGTGGTGGTAGCGGTGCTGGTAGTAGTCATAAGTCATAAGTAGTAGTCGTCACCGTCGTCGTCGTGTACGTAAGTCCAGCAGCAGCGGCAGCAGCAGTGGTGGCGGCAGTAGTAGCACCTGGACCTGTCAAAGCACAGAGTCAGGATAGTCGTCGCCGTCGCCGTCGTAGTCGTCGTCGTATTCGTAGTGGTAGCGGTAGCAGTAGGAGCTGTTCTTAGTCGACGTCGTGATCGTAGTCGCCATCGTAGGAGTAGTCCATCGCAGTAGCAGTAGCAGTAGCAGAA